>VWYO01011540.1:599769-614327 GCA_013400275.1 Rhadina sibilatrix
AAAGAAAAAGAAAAAAAAATAGAGAATGCCCAGGGTCAAAAATTAAAGAGATAGAAGTCAGGGCATAGAGAAAAAGGTTTATCCTTAAAGTAAATAGTAATTCCAAATTTTCTGGTTTCTGAGAAATGAATGAAATAATTGAATCTCTTGCTTCAAGATTTATTATTCCAGTAAAGATAGAAACAGATTTTGGGGAAAAAAGTAAAAATCAGTATTAGCTTATTCCTGTTTCTGTAAGGGCCACTGGAAAAGCTGTCTATTCTGTGTCCATTAGTGAATGGAATGTATAATTAATTTGCTCTTTTAGCTTGGAAGAGATCACCTCTTTCTGTGACAGTTTTGATCGAAACAAACCATCACACCATTAAACAATCTCCTGCTGTGAATGATTAACACTCAGAATTACAAAGCAAAAAAAAAAAAATCAGCATGTTTTTCATAGTTTTAGCTTAGCGTGGTAGCCACAACTTATGTCTTTTTTCACAGTAGGGCTATATTTTTGTAAAATTGTAAATGCCTCACAATTTTGACAGAATCATAACAATCATAATGCATCATTTAATTTTCTTTATAAATTTTAAAAACTATTCAAAAGTGTAAAAAAAATTATCGGCTGCTTTTTCAGTGTTATAAATAGGTGGAAAATAAACTGGAATATTTTTAATACTTCTGTTATTTCTTTGAAACAATTGTATTGTGCACGACTGATGTAGAGCAGTATCTTCTCACACATTTCAGCATGCTAGTTGTATTAATGTGTAGCTGCTCAGAGCTAAAAATATGGTTGTTTGCTTTTTGTTGTTGGTTTGGTTTGGTTTTGGTTTTGGTTTTGTTGAAGGATAGTATCTTGGTGTTGACTTCATGTGTGCCATAACAGGCTAGAGACAGAAATAATATAAAAAAATTCTGATATAAAAGTATTGTCTCTGTTCAACACACTGAAAAAATAATTTTTCAAATAATCTATATTAATAGTATTGTTTAATTAATGTGTTATGTGTAATAAATAATATTTGTAATAAAGTAATTTATGAACACTCACATACTTGTGAAACATGAAATTATTTTCAACTGGGAGTTGGAAACATCAGAACTGTGTTACTCTGCATCACTTTAGTATCTAGACAAGTATTATTGTCTTTAAAATTCATTTAAATATTTTGTGGCATTAAAAATTGCACGTATTTTGCCACTAAGTTAAACCAAGGCAGATATAAGTGTATTAAGAGAAACTGACTCCCAGTGGTATCTATCCATATTGTTTCATTAATTGAATAAATTATTAAACATTGCAAATTGTAATGGATTTTAAAAGCTACCCTAAAATAGCAGTACTATATTGCAAATGGTGACATCTGTCCTTCAGACTTCAATGTGTGAAATCTCAAATGCCTGAAAACATTTAATTAAATTCAGCTCAGCAACTCACACATACAAATTCTGTATTGGCTGAAGTGTTTGCGGGATCAAACCATTGTTTGGCTTGAATTACACATCCAAATATTTGTCATTTTGTTGCCAATTTGTTTTCCCCAGTTCCTACAAAGATATACCCCAGAAATACTGACCATATTTTCAGGCCTCATGCCATTTTGCCCATTTCATATCAAATCAAGTGTCATTTTTTGTAAGTTTAAAATATTTACACTTCTTGAAATTGAATTTCACTATGTGATGTGCCTCTGTAGAACCTTATGCAGTGAATAAAATCGCAATGTTCAAAGTTAAAATGACATACATGAGTGTACTCATAGCATGAGGCTTGGTGTTTATTCTTGTGGAGGAATAACAGTAATTCTGTTTCCTGACTTGTGTTTGAGTCATTGCTGTGCCTGTCAATAGGTAGCTTGTCTAATTATTCTCTAAATTGGCATGAGACTTGGGTTTCCATTATACAGCTGATAGAAATTCACCGCAGCAATATTGTAAAATAGAGGCACTATTTCTAGTAATTAGTTCCAATCAATGGTTGCTCCCTAAACCACATATACCTTCTTCTTACGATCTAGCATTCCAGTTGCCAAAGGACAGAATTCTGTTTGCTTTTTATTTGTTTACCTGGTCCCATCTTTACATTAATACTTGTAAATATTTATGAATCAATGGATTCCTTGTTTACAAGCTCTTCTGCTGAGTTTGAGTATAGATCTACTTATGTGATTCTTGGGCAAATTATTGCACATCATGATAAGCAAAAAGAAATGTATTCATTTACATTGCAGTCATCTTACAATCTATTAGACATGTATTAAAAATCTCACTTGGGCGCTCTGTAAGAAAGTCAAGGTTGTAAGGTCACAGATTTCATGTTGAACAAACCCCACATTAGTTACAAAAGAGAGAGCCTGTAGCTGTGCAAGATCTTGTGGTTGGGTTTTGTTTCTGAGGAGATCAGTCATTACCATACAGCATTTGCATCTTGAAACTTCATTTTAGTATGGTATCTTAAGGTTAATCTGTACAGAAACTGAGTTTTCTTCAACTAATTGTCATTCAGTGAATAGCCTGACTAGCACTGCTGAAGAATCCTTAATCCAGTAGGTATAGCATCCCAAGTCTGGATGTGAAAAAGAACTGGTCACATTTGAAAAGGCATTCTAGATGATTTTCTCTCTCTTCTCAGGACCCAGAATAGAAAAATAGATTATTCCCAATCTCATCAAGGACTGTGACAATTACTACCAAGATAGATACTTGCAGTGACACAGTTATTGGGTGATGTTACATTATGACTGGGCAACGTACCTTTCAAACCTGCTACAGAAATTTGTGAATTAATGTTTAAATCAATGCAGTAAATTCTAATACATTTGTTTGTATCTGTATTGAATTGTTTTGTGCATACTAGGAGCTTCATGACAAAGTTTTGTTTGCTTATTTTAGCTGGAAAATCCAATTAGTCAAAACAGAAACTCATTATTGTTTGCACCATTATAAAAGGTTTTGCCAGCAAAAAACTTTCTCAGCTCCACAGTGGGGTTCCTGGTCAAAACCAGTAGTAAGAGCGAAACCAGATTTCATGTGTAGTATTGTGGTCTTCAGCATGAGAAGAGAGTGCCATGATGAAGAGGTTCTTTTCCAGGTTTTTCTGCTGGAACTGTTCCACTTCATGTGCCTAATCAGATATTACTTTTTGAACCAAAATCATCAATGTCCCAAGTAACTGCCCTGTCTACTGAATTTACCCTTAATAAGTTTATCCAGCATAGACATTCTTCAAAAGGGGATAGACATAATAAATAAGACAGATCCAAATCCGGTAACTTCATCAAACCTCTGAACGGGAAAACAAACTGGACTTGAGCCAGCCAGAGGCTACAGGAAACACTGGTATTATTCAGATCCTATTGATGGCTGGAAGTGGCTCATTCTGCAGTCATCAGAGCAGTGATGGCAGTAGGAGTGGAGATGTTAACTCATGTGGAGATAATACTGTATGATACCTGAGATAGCAAAAATTAAACTCAACCTAATTTGACACTGTTCAAAATTAGTCCATTTAATCAGGATTCCTACACAATGCCTTTGCAGCCTTCAGCAATGACTGCTCTAATAAGGATTGCTGGCACATATTATGCCCCCAACTTTATTTCTCCTCCTTCCTTTCTTAACAGTTTGAGGCATTTTTGCTGACACCCATTGATGAAGATTTTTACTCTGCTCTCACGTAACAGAATATGAAAGAACTTGAATTTTGGGAACTAAAGCTCGAGGTAATCCACTAAGTGGGTTTAGCAGACTGACTGCTGGATCCTGGCTGACCTGCTTCCCCGAATAATGACTATAGATTAAATGTCATAATAACAGCTGTCAACAAGCAGTGTGCAAAAGAGGGTTTTTTGAAGTCACAATTACTCAACAACCTCTGCTGGCTTGGCATACCAGAGAGGCGTTTGATGTGCCTGCTGTCTGTTGCCCTCCCACCCAGCAGTGCCGCTGCTCTAGGCACCGCACATTGCAGGATGAGTCATGAGCTCAGCAAAGCATATTCTTCAGCTCTGGAAATGAATAAAAGTGATACCAGCATGCTGGCTACCTGGGATGTACTAAAACTAGAGCTTATTCAGTTCAGCAGGAAGCTGACTTCCTTTGCATTTGGGATTGGTGTTGGCAGGAGGTTGGAAGTGACCACTCCATGATAGCTTTTGTCTGTAATTGGCCTTTGCTATCCTGACATAGTTGATCTCAGTGGGAATAATTAATCTTTTACCCACTTAGGATATTGTCTAGGTAGTTGAGCTTGGAAACATCATGTACAATTGGTCTGAGTCACAAAAATTTGGCACAGGGATAGGTGAAGTGAGAAAGGATAGAGGTCTTCTACAGTCATCAATGCAAGACCATGCAGGGAAAGAAAACAGTGCATTCCTCTGCTTTCCTTACAGAGCAGCTAAACAAAGTGTTTTCTAAATAACAGTGTAAAATGTTGGGTTGATTAAGATCCAGGATATGGAGAAAAAAAAATACTTGCTCTGTTTAGAAGGCAGATGTCTAATACCAAAAGGGGAAACATGATTTTCCTGGTTTAAAAAATGATAAGAGAGTTACCTAAAAATAGGTTGCCTATAAGATGATTTTTAAAGAAAAATACAAAAACCTTGTTACAGCTCCAGTAATGTATTTTCTTGCTGTTGTAACTCTCTGCATTTAAATGCCATCATTTCAAGTTTTTAAAATGACATATCAATCAGGAAATACAGCATTCTAAGACTGTCTAATGTGCATGAGGATACACATTTTGACAGTGCAGTAAGCAATATTGATTCAGCCAATTCTCAAAAAACAAATGCAAGAGGAAAAGTCTCCCAAGTGTTGTTTCTTGTGCTCCCCATGTTCCAGTCTTACATGAGGAAATCCATTTGCAGGTGTGGACATTGCTGTTTTGGACGCCTGTTTCATTTCCTCAGGTGCTGTAAGCAGCCACAGGTGACTAAGAAGGGAAAAGAAGTGTTTTTAACCTTTAGCTATTGCTGAATCCCAAGGATGAAGCTACCCACCATCACAGGGAGTGGCAGATCCTTTCTGCTGTCTGAAAATCTTAGCAGGGCTTTGGAAATCAGAGCCACTGTCCTTCAGCCTGAGTGAATCAGGACACACTGTACTGATTGCCCTATGTTAAAATCCTTTTTAACTCTTCATAAGCTAGTGGGACTTCCTTACAAGTCTAAAAGCAAGAAGAAAAAATGGAGAGGTTGAGTAAAGAAAGAGTTTAACTACCTTCTATTCTTCTAAAATTTGAATGTATCGAGCAGTCCTCCCTGTACCTATGGGAATTTGAATGGAAATTTAATCAAACGTTTTCTAGACCAACCGTCCTGTCTGAGTAAATAAGATTTTCTATACACAGATTTTCAGGAAAAGCATCTTAACAAATAAAATAAAACAAAATAAAATAAAGCTAGATTTTTTTAATTAATTATCATTTGGCTTATGTATATATGAAATAATGGATTTGAGTTAGTTCTCTTGTTTATAGATACTACACCATTTAGTTGACTTAGAATTTGGGGCTGGTCCTGAATTGAAAAATTTTATTTTGAATTGTTTTCCATCTTTATTCCAAGATATTTTTTCACTTAAATTTCATTCATTTTTATTAACTGAAATTTAGAGTTAATTTTTAATTAGATCTTACTTTTAACAGGAAGTATATTTTCCTTGATTAAAAATTAATCGAATATTCAGTAAAAATAGACTTTTCATTTTTTGATAAAATTTGCCAGCAAAGCACAAAGGTATATTTTGCCAAGCTCCAGTCACAAAATATTTAGTGGATCCTACAGTAATAGTGCAACATGATTTTTACTTTTTTTAAGTTTGAATGCATTAATCTTTATATTTCCTGGCAAGCTCCAAGAGCTTAAGTGCATGTAAAATACTATTACAAGGAATAGATATTTTTATCTTTGGTTTCCTTCATTTAAATATCATGGTCCTGCTAGCTGCACTAATGCTAACAAATTGACAGACATTGATAGGTTTGGCTTGGGGAGGGTTGTGGGAAGGAGGAAAGGTTTTATTCTCAGACCTTACACACACGTATAATTTTTTTTTTTAATTTATTTTAAATAATTAAAAGACTCCTTTCACTGGAATGATGAAATGGTCAGACCTACTGGATTAATTCTTTCAACTCGGCAAGCATGCATAACACAGGGGTAGTTACATGGTGGATTCAAGTATTTTGTATGTGAAAGCTTTACTTAACAAAGTAATACATGATCATAGCAGGAACAAAAGAGAACTAAAAAAGATCAACTACTGCAGTAACAATAAAAGAACATACAGGGCTATACAGAATTCAGTTATTTCAATTTATAGCATGTTCTGTTCTACTTCCACTTCTCTAAGTTCTGATTAATAGAATGTGTAAAAAACATTAGTCTTTTTAAACCTGTCCAATTAAAGAAAAGTATTTTTTTGAGAACTCAAGAATTTGGCCAGGTTATCCAGGGTTCTGATGTAGCTCATGAAAATGAAACTTCACCTCTGATATTTTTTTAAAGTCTTAGCAACATTGATTCTTACCTTTTTGTCTAAGCTTCCTTGGAGATCTTGTTAAAGTTTCACAACTTGCTCCTTCCTCCCTGCTGAGGTTTATTGTTTCTCTGTGCTTTTAACAAACAAGGTCTTGAAACTTTGAGGTTTGGGATTTCTCTAGGGTACGAATTAAGGAATTCATGTTTCTTTCCAAAATCTTCTCCATGGACTTCTAGCAACTTGTTGCTACTGCAGCTTCACATCTTCCTTTACTTTAAAAAGCAAGAATTTACTTTTATAGTTGCACACTATTAAAGAAAAAACGTGCTAGAAGATGAAAGTTAGAAACCAGGTATGCCCTCTGGCCATGTCAATCTATTAAATCTTCATCATAAAACTAATCTTTTGCTATTTTCCCCCTGAAGCAATAGACTGTGATCTCATTGTGTTCTATAAACTAAGAAAGGTCAGGCCAACCTCCCCAGTCTTTGGATGAATGAAATCCTAAGAACTCATCTGTGCTTAGGATGATGCTGATTAAGTTAGTGCAGAAACAAACAAGATCTAGCTAGAACAGTTTGAATTTACTTTTCACAGCTGTTTATTGCTGCTTCTCTAGGTAATCATTACAGCCCCCGCAGCTGAGGCCCAATAACAGCTTGTGGGAGTCCTCCCACTGTGTTTGAGGGCAAACCAGCTGTATCAACTTAAGTCACTGTGGAAGATGGCTTGGGCTAGCCCAAACAGTGACTCATTAATGCAGCTCAGTATAGGGATAATGAGGAGTAACTGCTAGTCCTGAGAGCTACAAGCTCCTAATGCTGTCTTCAAGGAGAGCACTTCATGGTTCTCAAAGTTACACTGCTGCCAAAAAGTAATGGCTGGAAGAAGTCCTACAACATCCCAGGATGTACTGGGAGTTGTGATTCTTGTTCTGAAGACCTTTGGCCCTATAAACAGGAAAATGAAGACTTCTCTGTAGTTAATAGTGTTAGATGGCATAGTGGGTCATATAGTGTTTTTTTCTTTTGGTTAAAAGAGTGGGCCCTCTCTTTTTCTCAACTTCAAAAAAATGAATTGAAACAGAAAATATTTTTAAACAAAATTAAAATTTCTTAATTGATATTACTTTGTTTTTATAATTATTTCTCTCTCTGCAAATGAAAATTAATGTTGTTTAACAAAAAGAATAAATTGAGCCCATTTTGTTAAAAACAGTTTAATTTTATTTTATGTATTTTTTGTCCATGGATAATGTTAATTTTCTGATCAAACTTAGACTGAAATACAGTCAATTTTTTATTTTGTTTGGGAAATACCCAACTTCACATAAATGGAAAAATACATTTTCTTTTTCTTCTTCACAGTACTGCATCTGTTGTTGAATGCTATTAGACATAGCCTTCACTATCAAATACATCTATATTGCTAAATAAAAGAAACCCAGGTAATCATTTTGAGTATTCAACCCTTGTTGGTCCCCACCATTTATTTTTTAGGGTAGTCTCCTGATCTTTTTAGGACATTTTTAACTTGCTCTCTCTGGTAATCTTAGGTGTTGTGACCAGAAGGCTTAGGAGCAGCAGCTGTTTTTTTGGGGTTTTTTCTTTCCTCATTAAACACTGATGTTTTAGTATAAGTAAATGATAGAAGCTACACAATCAGTTTATTAGACTACTTGTGTATCTGTTTATTAAAGTTGAGCTATGCCCTGTCATACAATATCTAATCATCTTTTTTATTGAAATTTCCTGAAAATCATCTCTTTCTTATGACATCCATTGCCTCTCTACATGTCAAATTATTACTTAGAGAGAACAAGAAGGAGGAGTGAAGCTCTTCCTTAGATCATTTGTGTGGAGCCAAGGACAGATGATAGCTCTTTTTACTCTCACAAATGAAGAAATATATGCAATCTTTGCAGTAATATCGTTTCTTATTATTTATTATGTGAGAGAGACACCACGCCTCTGGCAAATGACAGATTGAGCTGCTGCCAGTACTCTTTCCTCTGGCCATTGCTGAAGGGCACATATTTATTTTCTCCTGGGCTATTTTTGTCGCTTCTTCCTATGCAAGGAAACTAGTAAAAGATATCTGCTAAGTTTCTCTCATGTGATCTCAAAGAACACTACAAGAAGGATTTTTTAATTCCATTTATAATGACTGAATTGCAATTTCTTGACTACTAAATGGTGCTTATAGCTGCATATTTGTGTGCAGATATATATGCATACACATATCAATACCCATGTATTTATCTGAGAAGTTGTGTTGGCATCAGGGAAATAAATGTTCTGTAATAGGTACTGTCCTTTTTCTCCTAAGCAATTTTTTTAAAAAATTTAACAGTAACATGTATTAATGCTGATATTCAATTAATGATGTTGTTTAGAGTCTAAGTTTCAACTAAAATTCTGGTAATTTATTCTTATTTCTCTCAGATTGGGGAGAGGGCCTGCAATACTCTCTGGATCATTTTGTTCCTTTATTTTGTGGCACTGATGAACAGCAGCTCCATGATCCACCTGTGTGGAAGGGTTCATACCAATTGTGATTCATAAATGTTATCCTCCGTTGTGCTATTTTAGAGCAATACTCAATCCAGGTAATTACGCTCCATTGCCTCTGCTGCAAGCAGACACTCTATAAATCCTTCAGCCAAGGTGGGCTTGTCAGGCTGAGAATAATGTGCAGGTCCTCAGAAAGGATTTATATTCAAGGTCCATTTGATGGGTGTGTTTTCCAGTTTTTCATTTCTCAGAACTGATGACAAACCAAACTATTTGGTTATTCCCTACTGACGCCGCTCCAGTGATGGGATGATCGAAAATCTGTGATTAATTTAGACTCACTTGTGTGCTACTACTAGGCAATTTTGGCAGCCTTACTTCAGTATCGATTTCTTGTATAATTTACAAAAGAGAGACATACCAGAGACGATGATGCTTTGAAAGTTGTTTGCATTCTTCTTGTGGACACACACCTCTTCACCACATCAGATTATAAAATGCATTTGAATTGAATAGTCTTACCCTTGGTCCTCTGTCTTTCACTGATGACAGATTTCAGTCTAAAAATAAATTAAAACAATCTTCCAGCAGTGTATTAACAAGAGTCTGTCCCAGGAAGTTAGTGTACTAGGGTTATGATGGTTTATGCGACCTTAAAGTCTGAGAGATGAAGGGATGTTTTTTCTTTTTTATACACTTAAACAAAAGAACTTTTTGGTCAGCATAAGTAAGGAAGAAAATAATGCCATTTAACAAATAAACGCACATTATGGTCATGGTTTAGAAATAACAATTTCAGCATTTTTTTCTTTCCTAGAAAAACATATAGTATTTAATTGTTTTAGAAAGTGCAGTTTCTTTTGAAATCCATGCCATTACTATGGTGGGAAAAAGATATATTAGTATTGTATGAGAGTGTATTGTTGGAGCACATGAAAATTTATCTGATGGGAATGAAGAATTCTAAAAATTATGGTGGAGAATACAGGATATCATTTTAGATAATACCTTCTATTTGGAAGTACCAGAAAAACAGTGTGGATGGTTTAGTGAGGCCTGAGGAGAATAACCATGAGTAGATGGACAAAGATAGTGAGTCAGTTATAGCAAGGAAGTGTTCCTCTCTAGTAATTGTGATAAATGGGGTGGGTTAATCTTCCCTGACATCTTCAAAACTGTGAATTTTTTTTAAGCAAATAGAAGAGATTAGTGCTGAAAATGAAACTAATTCACTTCCCTTTCTTATTACTGAAATTGTCAAGATATGTAATGTAATGATATGTTAATCATTTTGCAAAATAATTCCCTCTTGGGAAATTTACTAAAATGTTTTTATTTAATTTTTTGTTTTAATTTGAATAATGAAATTATTTACATGAATCTAGATAATAACAAAAACAAAAAGACCTGTAACATTATATGAAAAAAATGGATGCCGTTTTAACTGAAGATGAAACAAATGTGCTGCTGCTAATATTAAAAACAATGAACTCATTTTCTATTCTGATTTGTGTAGTTTTATAAATTCTCAAACTGTGCTGTGAGACATGAAAGGACTACAGGAATAAGCTGTTTTGGAGTGGTCTGATTTTTTGTTTGTTTCTTTGATTTTTTAATTTTATTTTGTCATCAGATATTAAGCCAAATATATTAGTACCTATATCCTGCTGTTTTCCTAATGTGCATCAAACTGTATTCCATGTTGTAAAATACCCAGCATCACAAAAACAGCAGGTAAATATGCAGCTCTATATACAAAATGAAATCAGAATGCAATCTGCAATTTTTCTGCTTGATCTGCAATCAAACCATCTAAACCCATTGAGAATAGAAATATATTTAATGTGATCTGTAAAGCTGACATTTTCAGCAATAAAAAATGAAACATTTTCAGCAAAGGTGCAATATATGCAAAACCATCCATCTCATGGTGGACTTACCTTGTGACTGGTTTTGATGAAATTTTATTTTATCTATTCTTGACCAAACTGAAGGCATCAGCCACTCAGTTGATGAAGACTGTCCCCACTGAGGACTGCTGCCTGCTACAAAGGCTATGTTAAAAAGGTGTTACTGCAGGTAAGGCAAGGTCCTAGATCAGGAGCTAGTGGCAGGACAGTGGTAGCAGAGTATTGTGATCATGGCTTTCACCAGTACAACAATTATTTAACTTCTTTCCTAAGTGTGAATTTACCTGCTGCTGTCACAAACATGCAGATCTCTGCATGTCCTGCTCTACTCCATGCCCATGCACCCTCACCTTGAGTCCTCTGTATAGTTTTGGACATCACAATATAAAAAAAGATATAAAAGTATTAGAGAGCATCCAAAGAAGGATCTGTGAAAATCATGAACAATCTAAAGGAAGCCTCATGAGAAATGTCTGAGGTCACTTGGCTTGTTCATCCTGGAGAAGAACAGACTGAGGGAAAACCATGTTGTGATCTTCAATATCCTCACAAGGGGAAGCAGAGGGGCAGGAACTGATCTCTTCTCTCTGGTGACCTATGATAGAGGACCCAAGGGAATGTCATGAAACTGCGTCAGGGAAGATTTAGGTTAGATATTAAGAAATGTTTGTGCACTGGAACAGCTGGAAGTGGTCCTGGCACCAAGCTTGACAAAGTTCAAGAATTGTTTGGACAACTCACATGGTATGATTCTTGAGGGAGCTTGTGCACAGCCTTCAATGATCCTAATGGTTTCCTTCCAACTCAGGATATTTTGTCACTCTACCATCTCAAGTGACCAAGGCTGCACCTTTTGTCTGTGCAGCACAAAGGGACCATGGACTGGAATGTTGCTCACTTTATTTAAAAATATTGTGACAAAAATTCCTGTGTTACAATAGTAAAGAAGGTCCTACTTTATCCACATTTTGTTGTTCGTTAGCTATGGTATCAACTCTGATTCTCTGATGACACCACCATTTGTTTTCTGACATGACCATAAAGATCAAAAGCACTGCACGATATTGTAAACATTATGGAAACTTTTCAAAGCACTACATTTATGTTATATTTATTTTAGAAGGACTTTACTCATAGGAATCCTTATTATCTTCATTGGTACACTGGAGCCTAGATTAATTCTAAGTAATTTAGGCATCTTTCCAGTATATGGAAGTCAGAAAACCTTTTCCCTAGACCCCCACAAAGTCAATGCAGAGAAAGCGATGCACTTCCAGAGATTTAGATCTTATATTTCAGCAGACTGCAGAAACTCCATATTGTACAAGAAATCTACAGAAGTTATGTTCTTAATTTAAACTCCTGAAAGGTGGGTGCCACTAGTGAATCTGGTGCCACTGTATAATGATGTATTTGGAAGACCCGTACTTGTATAATTATAGTAACTGGAATAATTTGTAGGACTTAACTGAAGGTACTCTCAGTCACACTGAACATAGGATTTGTACCAAAATTCTGAAGCAGGCTTATCTCTATGCCTCATAAATTACACTGAAGAAATGTATGTGTGAATTCAGTCAATTCAGTATATTCAGTATGGTGGCCTTGAAAGTATCGCAATTGAGTGGCTCACTAACAGAAAGGTCTGTTTAAAAATGTGTATGTCAAACTTTTCAGAACAAGTGCCTTAAGCTATCAAAGGAATTGAATTTTATGTTGTAGGGGGCTCATAGAATTAACAAAGAAATGAGCAACCTGGTTGTTGATTTTCAAGACAGAACTGATATTTTTCTAGTCCTATCTAGCAGTTGCCTTTCTTTTTTATCACAGTTCTGGGCAGCTGGGTAAGGGATTTACAGAGACACAGGAAAAGGAAGCAAAGGGTTATGACAGCAGTGACCAAAACAGCATGAACATCCCAGGCAGGGAATTTCATTACAACATAAGTTCATATTTAGTGCTGTTCCAAAAAGTTTTTATTTTAGTTATTCTGACACTATTTTCATATTAAAGAAAAGGAAAACACAAGGTTTTGCATTTTGTTTCTTTATTTCTTTTTAAGTCTGTTTAAAAAAAGGTGAAAGGGAAATGACAACATTTAAAAGAAAGACGTGACTGGCAGGAAGGTTAAGGAGGCTTTTTTCTTCAACACGGGGACAGCAGCCAAGATAATTAACACATTTACCAGAGTATGCAAGTAGAAGTCCATCTGATGGCCCAATAATGAAATGACATGCAATATTCTGTGATTGCCCTCAATTACCCTATGCAAAACAAGAATTAATTACTAGCATTGAAATAATTCAACTTTGTCCCTCATTTCAGGCTCTCATTTATAATGAGTGTTTCTCAGATGGTATTAATAGAGGTCCATGTACTTGATAGCTGGGGTTTTTTTCCTTCTTTTTTCTTGTAAAGAAGTCAATCCTCTTACATGATAACTATAGTCTAATCAATCAATGCTGAAGCAAGCATTAATGTACATACAAAACATTTTAAAAGTGCTGAACCCACCCACGTACTGTTTGGCACTGTGTTGTCCAGAGTTGTAGTACACAGGATAGTTAATTTGATCCATTTGTTTTGCAAGAAAGACTGCCACCATCAAGTTATTTGAATGTAATAATATAAATCAATTTGAAGGCTACATAAAAAAATAAATAAGCCAAATAAAACCAACACAGAGATTTATCACATTTTGTCTGTTTTCCCTCTTTGAATCAAGAGATGCATTTCTAAACGAAAAGCAATGCTAAATGATCATTACCCAAGATTCCCTTTGATTCCCAAGTTGTCAATATAGAATTGTATTGGCAGAAAGAACTGTCTGCTTGAATGTGATTTTAAAATACATTTTGTATGTACATATTTCGTACAAGTCTAGTCATAAATGCAGAGCCAGAAATTTAAAGAGAAATTAATAAAAAAAATTGAGAATAATATTTCTCCATTTCATATTTATTTTATAATTAGTTTTACTCTTTATTCAGATCTAATCTAACAGGTAGAAGTGATGCTGTAGTAATAAAAGAGAATGTAATGATACAGAAAAATGGACACTACTATCTTTATTTGGTTCTAGACATTTTCCTCCAAATATAAAAAGGCTTAGGAGGGGTGCATACATACAGTTATAGATGATTCTGAGTTACACTAAGATTTTTTTACTTACTCTGATATAAAAGTGAGGTGCATGCTAAGACTGAAGAACAGTGCACAAAGAGTAGAGGTAGCAGATGAGAAATCAGTTCCAGAGTCAGCAACTGAAATTTCCAGTCCCCAGTGTCAGCTGGAGAGTGCTAGTAGTGAACTGCTGGTGAAGTGAGAGCAGCTTCAAAATCAGTTGTTCAAATTAACCTGCTTGACTCTACTGTGAAAGACACTGTAAATACTCATTCACTCAAGGAAGTATAGGAGGAAATTTCAAAAGCTCTCTTCTCTGTTTCAACAAAAATCCATGGAAAGAGATCTCTCATGCACACAGACATCGCTAATCTGTTGGCAGTATCTGAAGTAGTCATTCAGGGTTCCTTTATAGAAAAAGAATAGGTATTTCCAGAGTGCCATTCCCACCCTTTCTTAGGTAGAGATCTGGTACAAAGCACTGTAATAGCTCTATAAAAGTTCCTCCTTCTCACTAACAAAAAAAAAAAAA
>VWYO01011541.1:6131-26705 GCA_013400275.1 Rhadina sibilatrix
TTTTTTTTTTTTTTTTTTTAATCAGCACTGTTCCTCTGCATTTAAGGATTTCACAAATAAACCTCAAATAACAGCGCTGCTGTGCTCAGAGTGTGGTTCGTGGAGGCCCTCAGTTCCCCCACTTGTCTTTCACAGCAACTGCTCACCATATAATAATAGCCTCAGCACAATAATCTAAAAATTGTAATGGCTTTGGATTGTCTTGGTGCCATTTTGTTTAGATGAACATATATTTGTAATAAAAGACTGCATTTGTGTTCTGCATTATGTCATTTGAAACAGCATGAGCTCTGTAATGGCTACTTAATTGAATAAAAACTATGGGTAAGCACCAGGCTTTTATATTTGATCTGACATTCCTTGGACTTAAATTTCCTACACAACAGGAATAATCCTATGGTTGGGACACAGAAAAAAAAAAATGATTGCATTATTGAAGCACAGCAACGGGGGCTGTTAGTAAATGAATTACAGCTCTTTAAGTTGCAAGGCTTTTCTTCAATGTGCAGTTCAGAGTGCATCTTACAGACACAGCCCTAATGTACAGTGAAACATAATGAGGAAACAGTGATCTGGCATGAAATTTGGAATAATTGTGGCTGCCCCTGTCAGACAATTTCCTTTTTATGTAAATGTGTTTGCACACAGATTCAGTTCGTGTTCCAGGAGAGCTCTCTTGCTCCTGAGTCCTGCTCTTCACTCATCCTTTGCCCATATCCAAGGTGACAGCTGTTAATTTATTTTCTTACCACAAACTCGTGCGTTTCAAAAGACCTATCTGGGTTTGGCTGAGGTGAGAAAAGGAGTTAGATTCAACCAGGATGGGTGAAGGAGGACAGTGAAATATTCCAGGGATAATGTAGGTCTTTTAACTTCCAGATACTCACTGAGCTGTGCCTCACTGTGAGTAACACAGTACTGGAAAGAAAGATTTAAATAGGAGGAAAATCTGTGCTGATAACCCCAAAGTTCCCACAGGTAACATGGAAGAATATTCAGAGCAGTAAATTTTGCAGGAAACAGGGTTATGGCTCCCACCACTGACACCCACACCCTCCCCAGACACATCCATGCTGCCTCTGCTCCAAATTGCTGCCAGATTATCCCAAAAGAGAATAACCTACAGCTGAGTGATCAGAACAATTGCCTGAGCCTTTGAAATCCTTAGTTCACATCCTTGCCTGGACCATAAAATAACCTGTGGAAGTAAACACGGAGGAGAACAATAGAAGGAACCAAAAGCTATCAAAAAGCACAGGAATGCCCACACGAGGAAAAGAGCAAAGAATTTGGAGTCTATCAAGTTAAAGACACAGAAGCAAACCACAGACAACCTGTGGGGGAAGTGGGGAAGTGAAGGTTTTACAGAAAGTAGAAATGAGTCTTGGATTAATGCCCAGAGCAGAGGCTCCCACAACTCAGTCAGAGTTTGGAGCAACCTGGCAAAATCATAGAATCAAGCCATGGAATGGGTTGGGTTGGAAGAGCTTTGAAAAAGAATCTCTTTCTAACTTCCTCTTCCACAGGAAGGGAACATCCACTGCCCCAGGCTGCTCCCAGCCCCAGTGTCCAGCCTGGCCTTGGGCACTGCCAGGGATCCAGGGGCAGCCACAGCTGCTCTGGGCACCCTGTGCCAGGGCCTGCCCACCCTCACAGGGAACAATTCCTGATTCCCAAGATCCCATCTGAACTGACCCTCTTAGTGTCAACAAATTAACACCAACACACCAAAACCAACAAATCACCAAGACTGCACCAGGAGGTTCACCCATGGCTGGTGGAGGAGCTGAGATGCACAACATCTGCCTTGTTCAAACCATTGCTCCCAGTGGCCCCAGCTCCAGAGAAAATTAACAACATATTTTAGAAATGTTCTTTAGAAAGGTCTCTAGCAGAATTCAGAGATTTCCAAAGAGCAGCTTCATTAGGAGTCTTGGGAGGGAAACAATGATGTGATGTGATACAGCCATGATTTATCACCGCCGGCCACACGGCAGCTGTGAGTCCCAAACCTGCTGCTGGTGGATGAACAGGTGGGAAGTGGGAACCCAGGAGCACCTGGATTTCCCAGAAGTTTTAACAGGACTGCCTTGAGTGCATCTTAGAGGAGCTGAGGTGTGGGAACAAAGAGTCCCACAGAAAAACAAGGAAGGTGACAATTTGTTATACAGGCTCCCTAAGGCAGTGGTCACAGCCTTCAAGGCTGCCAGAACTCAGGGAGTGTTTGGACAATGCTCTCAGGCACAGGGTGGGATTTTGGGATGTCTGTGCAGGGCCAGGAATTGGACTCTGATGGTCCCTGTGGGTCTCTTCCCACACAGGATATTCCATGACTCTGTAATTCTTTTTTTCAGTATTGGATCTATACAAGTGTTCAAAATCCGATGGGAACAAAGCAGAGTGTACTGTCAATATGATGAAATTAATATTTAGACATCTATCTCCTGGAAGCATTTAAATGCAAATGTCCTTCTCAATCTGAAAACAGCAGAAATCCCTTGTATTGGTTTATATGATCAAGACAACCTTCAGAGTGGAAAGATCCAGGACCTTCCCCTCAAAAGAGAAGCTATGCCATTTCTAATCCCTTAAAGTCTAGTCAGGAATGGGTTATTTAGCTCAATTCTTAAATTAAGGCAGTGCATATTTCTCTCTCTCTCTCTCTCTCTTTTTTTTTTTTTTTTTTTTTTTTTAATCCCTAAACTCTCCCTGACAGATGGTCTCCTGCCTTTTAGTATCTCTAGTGATGGTAAGGCTAAAACCTTCCTTGGCAGCTTGTTCCATGGCTGAACTTTTCTTAAAGCTATAAAGGTTGGTTTGTACTTAAAACCTAAATCCTCCCTCCTGCCATTTAGATTAATTTGTTCCAGTCCAGCTATACCCAGTTTCCCTAATCTTATCTTGTAGGTCTCCTTTTCAACCCTTTCCGTCCTTTTTTGTTGTTCTCCTTTGAACCCTGCCAGTTTATCTCTGTGCCTGGCATGAAATGCAGCCATCCAGATGAAATGTATCCAGTGCCAGGCACAGCAGCAGAATTATCTCCACTGTTTTACAAGTGACGAGCCCCTCACCACAAATTTACACGGCTTTTGGCATTTTTTTTGTGGCAGCATCATTTTGCTGGCTTGTAGTCAGAACATCATTTAGTTCATGATGTAGTCAGAATATCATTTCCCAAGAATATGGAGCTGCTCTGTGATCTCTTTGGCTGGTCAGGATTTCACCTTTTTTATTTTTTTTTTTTTTTTCTGCAAAAGACTAGTCTGGCTGTAAAGCATTTTTTAAAATAAATTTTACAATCCCCTTGCACTGGGATGACACAGAAATCTGGGTAAATGTCTTTATCTGGAGCACTTTTTTCCCTTCAAATAAGGCAGGAATTGTAATAGTTTCTTTTTTTTTTCTTTCTTTCTTTTTTTCTTTTTTTTTTTTTTTTTTTTCTGCTTTCCCATTTTCTGTTCCTAAATAATTAGAGTCAGGTGCAGAGGCTTCAATGATCTCTAAATCAACCTTTTTTTTTTTTGGAAACTCAGAAAAGGTTTCAATGACTTCCTGTTTTATTCTGAAAAGTTAACTTGCCTTTACTGCTGATGACTAATTATTTGATAAGAGAAGTCTTCATAGCCACAGCTAAAAATAGCTCTCGAAATAAGCCTGAGGACTCTTGTCCCTCCTCAGTGCGTTGTGATTTAATGATCTTTTCACAAAGGCCAAACTGATACTATTACTCATGTTCAGTGGTAGTTTCCAGCACGAATATTCCTGCAGAAATCTTCAGGACTAATGTGACACAGGGAGGGGGTGGGAGCACATGATCTGTTGGCCTCATCAAGTACACAAAGTACAGTGACTTTCTGTGCTGGGCTGGCAGATCTTGGCAAAATTATATCCCTGCATTCCTGCAGCCGTTGTTATTTCTTGTTGGGAGCCAAACCTGTGTTTAATAGAGCGAATTATTGGGGAAAAAAAAATTAATATAACCAGCAGATGATGGCAATGATTAATAACAGAAACGATAATTATTACAGTAAGGGGAAAGCTGACAGGTTTCCAGGAGACTGGCATCACAAGAGCAGCTGGTGACAGGACAAGGGGGAAGTGGCTTCAAACTGAAAGACAGCAGGTTTAGATTGGATATTAGGAAAAAATTGTTCCCTGTGAGGGTGGGCAGGCCCTGGCACAGGGTGCCCAGAGCAGCTGTGGCTGTCCCTGGATCCCTGGCAGTGCCCAAGGCCAGGCTGAACTGGGTTTGGAGCAGCCTGGGACAGTGGAAGGTGTCCCTGCCCACAGCAGGGGGTGGAATTACCAAATCTGTAAAGAACCTTTCCAACCCAAACCCTTCCATGACTCCACGATCTCTCCAAAACACATTTCCTTCAGATCATCCACACAAGCCACAGTGACACTTTTTTTGTGTGTGTGTGGCATGGGCAGAGCTGTCACCCTCCCTCCTGCTGTGACCAAACCCAGCTGTGGTGGCAGCAAATTGTCTTCCCTGGCACCAGGGACATTTCTGGCCACGTCCCTGCTGTGCTGTGCCCCTGCCCAGGGCTGGCATCATCCCACCTTCCCCACTGCACAGGTGTCTGCTCCCCTCTTTCAGATCATGTGGGGATACAGCAGTGCCCTTTAGGCACTCTTCTGTTTGTGTCAAATCTCTCATTATCAGGTGTTTGGACAAAATTTAGACCGGTCCTACAAACCTTGAGGTGGAGCCTTTTAGGGGCTGATGGGGGCCACATACCTGCCTGCCTAGCTGGGTGACCTGAGCAGGTAAATCTCACTGCCAAAACACCAACAAAAAGAGGCCAAAAGAGGCATCAGCATCAGAGCTTTGAGCTGATCAGCCACGGGGCTGTGGAGTCACCACCGTGCCCTGAAGCCCAGAGCAGCCCCAGCACCAGGGTACCACTTGTCAGGGCAGAGGATGGAGTGGTGGGAGATAGCAGCAGAGCCCGGGAGCAGGGAAGGGGATTTCTGCCGTGGAAAGGGAAGGGTTTTGGAAGAGGTGAAGGGGACAGGTGTAACAAGAGCTTTTCCAGGGGGAGGCACGGGGTGTGGGCAGAGAACGCTGGCAGGAAGGGTGGGTGGAGCAGGAAGGGATGGGAGGTGATTGCCTGGTGCCGAGGAGCTGCTGCTCCTCCTCATTTCCCACTCACTCTCGTGCTGCTGGGGTGAATTGCTTCAGAGAGTTCCCCTTCAGTTATGTAAAACCAGTGGCGTTGTCTTCAGGGGTACCTGGGCAGCAGTGCTGAGCCCAGGTTATGCAAGGCAGCAGCTGAGGATCACAGCTGTGCGGTGGAAATTCTGGCAGAGTTAAAAATAAAAGCCTCAGTGTTTGATCAGCCAGCCTGTAGTTTGCCCTCTAGACTTCCCCCTGACATATGGTGCCTACAGCCTCTGGAGAGCACCCAAACCACTTCTTGCATCCAGGGCTTAAAAAGTGAATTGGGAGACATCATCTGTGGAGAAATTAAAATCATTGTTTGCAGGGAAAGCAATTTTATTCCGCTAGAATTCTTGTGCCATCAATGTTCCCCTGTTCACAAAGGCCTTTTCTTTACAAAGGATTAGCCAAGGCAATCAATTGTTTTTTTTATCTGGTAAATGAAAATGAATAAAATGCAATTTGGATGTAAGTAAACAGAAAAGTCATTTTCCACTCAGCATTAGCTCACATCTCAATGGACATTAGCCCCGGGTTTAGTGAAAGACAGGTTATTGCCTGGGACATTGGGATTTTAGTGGAATGGAACACAAACTCCAGTTTATTGACATCTGCTGCATAGCAAAAAGATGGATGATTAGCTCCTCTATTTCTAGTCTTTTTCAGAACTGCTGTGTGGATGCCCACAAGGGGAAAGCTTGGATTATGCATCATATTCTTCATACTTTTATACAGAAGAAGTTAATGGTCCTTTCACAGAAGCACTTTCCATTAATACAAGTTTTCTTGGCATCAGAGAGCTACCTGCTTTTGCTTCCTCCTCACAGATGTACATGACTTAGTGCCTGTCATCTGAATTAAAAGTCCATTATCTTGATTCTGTGCTGCACATTGCAATTGTAATCCTGCACACTTTGTAGTCAATAGTACTAATTTTCAATAGTATTTTTAGTTTAGAGCTGCCAAAGCTTCAAGGACTAGCAACAAAGCAAGAAGTAAAAGTAAAAAGAATAAAGGAAATCCTGAAAGTTATCCAGCGAGGAGGGGAAATTCTCTCGGTGACAATTTTTTTTTTTTTTTTTTTTTTTTTTTTTTTTTTTTTTTTTTTTTTTTGCCTGCACAGAAACAGATAATTCTCCTTTGAGGAAACAAACCCCCAAATGTTAAACATCCCTTTTTCATCTGCACAACATTCCCTTCAGTGCCAGTGCACAGTCAGAGCTCAGGCTCACGTGCAGCGATGAGCAGCTGCTTCCCTGGGTGCACCAGCATGACATAAACCTTGTTCCTGCCCTTGATTTTGATTTTCCTCAGGTGCCACCTCAGTGCAGGGCTGCAGGGCTGCAGCACGAGGGAGGATGTGCTCCATAAAGGTGAGATACAACTCCTGGAGCTGCTCCCCCACTCCTGGTGCTGAAAGTTATCACCTCAGAATTTATCACCCGTGGCTGAGAGTCTGCTGGAGCTCAGCCTCCCTTGCTCAGGAGGGAAGGAGGCTTCAAGATGTGCCAGGGGAGGTTCAGGCTGGGCATCAGGAGGAATTTCCTCTGAAATTCAGGTCTTCCAACTGAAGGGATTGTTAAACATTGGGACAGATGGCAGTGGAGTCCCCATCCCTGGAGATGTCCAAGGACGTGGCACTCAGTGCTCTGGGCTGGTGACAGGGTGGGAATGGGTCACAGGTTGGACTCAGTCTTGGAGGTGTTTTCCCACCTAGATGATTCTGAGACCCTGTGACTCTGCAGGCACAGGGGGGCAGCCCTTGGGCTGCTTTGATGAGCTGTGCTGTGTTCCCACCCAGCCAGACCTGAGTGAAATTGTAATATATTATACAAAACAGGTCAGAGGTGAAAGAGATTTTAAGAATGAGTCTATACATATTAATCATCATAATAATTGTGCTGATAATGATGCCTTGTTTGCTCCAATGCAGTCAACAAATGATTAATAAAGCAATTAAGAGGGCCTTCAGGGCTCGAAGAGAGGAGGGAGATGTTGAAGTATGAATCCCCCTGGGCCAAATCCATACAGGCCCAGGGGTGCCCAGAAATGTGAGGATTGAATTAGAACATTCAGAGAAACTAAGATAAATAAATCCACACAGGCATGGGGTTTAGTTTCATAAATCCACACAGAAATGCAAGTTTAGTTCCAAATAAACAGAGGATTTTAAGTGCCTGCATTAGCTAGTAAGAGAAGCCCTAAAACCTAGTTTAAAATTCAGCAGCTTTGCCTTTTGCAAAGATAGATAAACTCTAGACATAATGAAAATAATGTAGCCTTGCTAGAACATCCCCAGATTCATTAGCCTTGCTAAAACATTCCTCACCCTCTGTAAGAGAAGGAAATACAGGTGACCCGTCCCTGATGAGTCGCAGCTGTGTTAATTACCCAATACAACTTCACCCCTGATGAGTCACAGCTGGATCCAATAAAGGTAAGTGCAATAAAAGGGAGTGGCTTAGCAGGGGGCAGGGAGGAAGCATCTTGAGTGAGAGAAGCAGGAGGAAGACTAATCCTGGGGAGAGAGAATCCCTGCTATGAGGTCAGACTGGGTCTGCAGTTAGAGCCTGTTGTTGAAACCTGCAGTCACAGTCTAGCTGGGTACAAGCCTGCAGTCAGAGGCTGCAAACTGATCCCTGCAGCCACAGTCTAGCTGGGTAAAAGCTGCAGTCAGAGTTCAGCAGGAAATAACCAGCAGTCAGAGGCTGCAGGGGAAATCCTCCAGTAGAAGCTGCTGAAGCTGGAGTCAGTGAATGTTTGGAGTTAGGATGGCTGAGCTGTAAAGAGGAATAAACCAGGACCCTTTTCATGCTGTGATAAACAAGAAATCTGTGTCTCAGCTCATTTCTACCCTCTAACAAGAGGGCTGCTGCAACAACCCTCTGTGTGTGTGGAAGCCACTGCTTCATCCAAAAGGATAATTCATCAGAAAACCTTGAAGACATCCTCACATGCTTGCCACTTCCGGAGTGTCCTTCTCTGCCCTGGTAAGATCTGACAACGAGCAGGTGATAGATCTGGGACTTGCAAAACACCACTGAAAAATGGGATATAAAACCTCATGGCCAAGGAGGACTCATGCACACAGAAAAAAAAATTGGTTTTTCATCTCTTCCAGGCTTTCAGGGCATGCCTTAGTTATCATGGCATGAGCAGGCATGCACTTGGGTTGCTTGTTCTTTGTCCTAGCAACCCAATTTTGCTCTCAATTTTCCTGCTGCTTCCTGCTAAAGCATTCCCAGCTGAAAAGCTTTTCTCCTGATACACTACGTAAGGCTTGATCGGGTTGCTGGAGTCAACATTAGTATTTTTAGACAATGGTCCACAGCCTCTGATGCAAATCAACTTTAAAAGGTTACTTTTGTTTGTGTCCTTTAGGCTATTCTGTTCCCTCTTGTAACTCTCTTTTCCTGTCCTCTGTCAGCAGAGATATTCTTTAGGTGAGATTATTAGTCACGGCCACTTAATTCCTTTTGCCTGTCTCTTCTCTGGCATAAAACCTGTTGATTCCCATTGAAAAAAAAAAATCTGATCTGTTGGCTTTAGGAACTTTTGTATCTGTGAGCAGGAGTTAAGTATTGTTGTAAAGTCTACTTTCCAATCTGATAATTTCTTAAAAAAAAAACCCAAACCAAAACCCAGTCATTTTTGTTTCCCCCTTAAAATATCAGTCAAATTAAAACAAAAGCAAGACTGGCCCATCTTATGTAAAGCTGGGTTGCACTTCAGACTGTATTTTTGTGCATTATTTAGTTTATTGAAGTCTCAGGGGATGAAATTTGCAAAAGCAAGTACCATTTAAAGTCATTGGCACTTGTGCACTTTAATCCCCTGGGTGCTTTTGCAAATCTTTCACAGACTGTGTAAATGTGCCATATTCAACTGCAGCAAGTCCGTGATGGATGAGGCTTCTGCCAAGCAGGGAGATTTAGCAGAGCCTCTCTTCATCGTGCATTTCACTGTTATTAACAAGCTCTCACCTAGAGCAAAATAAATCTGACTTAATTTGCACCAGCTTCCAGTTATTAGCCATCCATTTGTAAATATAGCTGCAGTGACATCTGATTGTTTTTTGATGTGTCTGTTGCATCAGAAACAAAGCCAAACAAATGTTGTCTGGTTACATATCAGCATCTATTATCTGCTGTGCAGAGGGAGTTTGGAGGAACAGAACCTTTTCCTGGTGCTGAAATTCCCTTTTTTGGACAGCAAACCAAGCTGACCCACTGCCTATTTAGGCCCTTCCTCAGGCTTTAGTCTGGCTTCCAACCCTTGAAAGTGTCCAGCCTCCTTCTGCAGCAAAACCACCTCAGTTTGGTGAGATGGAGAGGAGCTTATCCCATTTCCAGATCCAATCCATTGCTCCTTCCTTAGTGACATCGAGCATCCACATTCATTGCAGCAGGTTTATGTTAGAAATGCTCATGTGATACCAGAGGTAAATAGTTAAGAGACTAGAAAGTCACAGTTAATGGAGACTTGGAGGCACATCCAACAAATCCCTCAGTGACAGGGGCTGGGTGCTGGAGGTGAATTCCTTGCAAGGCAGTTTTCACCAAAGCTGGGGAAAAATGGGGAATTAGTAAATGATGCTGAAGACATCACTTTTAATGAGGATGTGAGGCTGTATTATATAACCCAGGGTATTTATGACTTCACGGCAATTTAGGGATTTTTCATTCTGCAGTCAAAAATTGGTTGGGAGTAATAACTGAGAAATTGACATTTTTTTACAGGATCCTTCTTCCTCTAACCTGAAAAGAAAGAAAGAACAAGAGCTCATTGCTACAGCCTGACACTGACACAGCCTGATCACTTCTCTGATTAACTAAGGCCAAATATTTCAGAGAAATCTGTTTCTCGCCTACGTACAGTCAACCAAGTTAATTGATCTAAGAGAGGTTTCTTTCTAAATACCCTATTCAGCAGAATAGCTGTGTTCTTCTCCCACTTAGTGCAACATGAGAGATTCTGGATTCAGCTGAAGTTTTAGAAAAGTGCAATTCACCTCTGCTACCTTACCTTGGTACAAGCTGCTAAAATAAGAAAGAAGTTGCAGCCTCTGAGGTTAAAATCCTTTTCCTCTCTCTCTCTTTTTTCCTTGTTGTTTGTGGATTTTTCTATTTTTTTGTTTGGTTTGGTTTTGTTTACTGAGGTAGTTTTCGGGAGTCATGTAATTTCTCCTAGAAAAAAAAAAAATGAGAAGCCACCTCTTAAAACTCTGTTGAGATGCTGATGGAAGTTGGCTGTCTTTGTTCTTCATTAACAAAACAATTTCAGTAGTTGGGATTTTTTTTTATGGGCATTGCTTTGTGCCCCTTGTCTTTTATCTTGGAACTGTGCACTTGGTAAAGCCAGAGTGAGGAGAAAAGCAGGGGTAATACCTTTCCTTAGCTGTGGTATTTAACTTCAGACCTGGCAGGATTATCTAGTTAAGCTCATTAACTGAACTGTCAGTCAAAGCACAGGTTATTTTCAGCTCTTTTTCTCTGGACAATCAATCAATTAAAGATGATACCAGCTCGGAGA
The DNA here is from genome assembly GCA_013400275.1 of Rhadina sibilatrix. Taxonomy (NCBI): domain Eukaryota; kingdom Metazoa; phylum Chordata; class Aves; order Passeriformes; family Phylloscopidae; genus Rhadina; species Rhadina sibilatrix. The sequence continues at coordinate 16,831 of VWYO01011541.1, forward strand.
TATGAGGGTATGAGGGTTTTGGCCAGGGCATCCAATTGTGTTTAGCTCCAGATATTGCCCATTTGGGCACAAACACAAGGACATTTAAAGAATTCTGGGAGATAAAAGCATTTCGATTTGGTGTTTTGATTCAGCTCAAGTTTTAGGGGAAACTAAATGAGCTTCTGCCTTTCTTGGATGAAAAATCAGGGATCTGGTGGAGTATGTTTCCCTTAGCATCCCAAGATGACCTTTTTTTCCTGAATTTTCCTGTGGCAGTGACAATCCAAAAGTCAGTTATTAGAACTTAACTTTCTTGTCTGAGATATTATGTAAGTTCAGAGTAGCTGTGATGCGTATTTGTATTTCATAACCATTTCTTGAAACTTCTTTGCATGTGTGAGCGAAGCCTAAGCCTTAAGGGATTTAATATTTAGCATATTTCTGCAATCTGGCAAGGTCATCTCTCTGCTGATATATTTGAGTTAGGAATTTACACAGTAAATGCCATAACTATTAAGTGTGAGAGAAAGCAAGAGTCCTGAAAAATTAAGACGTTTGAAAATAGAACCTGACCTTCTCTAATACAGGATTCCTGATGCCCTCCCCACACCCTTTACTTAATATTTCAGTTCCCATCACACATGGTACAAACAAACATAAATCAATCAGGAGTTTTCCCCCGTTTGCAGACGTCAACAGTTTTCAAAGTGACCTTTTTTCCTTCCTTCTGAAATGACTTCGAACAGGGAATGAAAATTCCCCTCCCAGAAATCAAAATGTGAATCCAGCTACTGGAGAACAAATGTGTGGCAGTGAATTAAATCATTTTATGTGGTTTTCCTAGAGAAATTTTACTCTTCTGAACTTTTCAGCTGTACTTTGTGTTGTAATTCAACCTTCAGCTAATGTACTGTGTCAAACTTCAGCACGTGCAAGATTAGATTGTTCTAATTATAAGATTGTCATCGTTTTAAAAAAAATCTGCATTTGCCCATCTGCATCTTCACCGTCTTCAAGAGGCTGAAGAGTCACAACTTAGCAAATATAAATTAACATTAAAGAGTCACTCGATGTATCTGCAGAGCACTTTAAGTTTCTTGGTGCTCTCCTGTGCAGAGCTGAGCCCTCAAAGTTTCCCCTTTGTTAAGGCTGACAGGAGCAATCTGCTGGCAGGGAGGGAAAACGTGACAGAAACCTCCTGTCCTGTCTTCTTTAAAAGTTAAACTCCTGTCTCAGAGAGAGCGTGGTTGCTGTTGCTGCAGTGCCTGAGCTAAACAAGCCCTCAGTAATTCCCTTTTCCATCTGAAAAGGGACGAGGGGTTCTCTTCAAAAGGTGACTTTGGTGCCTCCAGCTGCACATCAGCACAGCCAAGACAGTTTGATGGTGCCACAGTGTAAGTGTTTGCAAGCAGTGCTGACCATCCACTTCAGTCTTGGAAATATTTATGCAAACCTATTCCCCTTTGAAATAACTGCACACCAAACTCTGGGAACGTTTTGGGTTGGCTTTAACTCGAGCCAGCAGTGACCACACCAAGCTCCACTCTCTTCAACAAGTCCATGCCACCTTCCTCAGCTGACACCTTGCTGGCAACGCCAGGAACACACTTCTTAGCAAGGTTTTTGTTTTTTAAGGTGTGCAAAGTCTTGGAAAACAACCTTTTCTCATTGTCTAATTAAAAGATGAGATCAAACCTGGACAACACCAGGCTGTATTTTATTTTTTTTTTTTAATGGTGCAGCACTCGTGTTGCCTTTTGTGTTCCCACATTTCTAGGCAACAAAAGTGGGGTTGGAGTGGTTGTTCTCCCAGGCCCTGCTGGATCTCTGCTGCTGAGCTGCTCTGCAGGCTGCCTGGCAATCCCCCCTCTGGTTCAGCACCACGCCAAGGAGCTGTCAATGGTTTCAGCTGGAGCTGTGCTGAATCTCAGGGCTGCTCTCTGCTCTGCCATGCAAAGCTGGCCACCTGCAGGAGCTGCAAAGCCCTTTCTCCTTCCTGCTTGCCTCGCTGATGGGCCATTACTGCTTTTAAAAGCCATGCACCGAGACTGTTAAAGTTTTTTTACAGGCACAGTACAGGAAAGGATGTAGCTTGACCAGCTGACATAAATAAATAAATTCTAGATTCAAAATTAGATAGTGCCTGTGCTGACTGCTCTGCATCCCTTGTGTGCTGGACTAACAAGTGGCTCCAGATGCTTTGCCACATACAGAGAGTATTTATTGCCTGAAAAAAAAAAAAAAAAAGGAGAAAAAAAAATATTAAGGGATAAATTGATCATCAAACAGCAAGCCACAGTAAAATGCCAGAGCAAGCCTAGCCTGGCCTGCCAGGATAAAGCTGGCAGGTACTTGAGCAAACTGCAGTCTTCTGGAACATGATTAAAATATTTGCTCTTTGGAGTTGCAGTCCTTGTGGTGGCTGAAGGCGTATTTATATAAATTAATGGAAATACTGATGGTTCTTTGGTGGCACTATGTAAAATTTTTGTGATAAAAACCCTGAATTTGTTCTCAAGCAATGATGTCATTTGGGGGAAACAAAGCAGCGTGTGGTGGCCAGCTCAGACACTCAGGAGGTGGAGAAAAACATTTTGCAAGGACATTTAGTGGCAGGACAAGGGGAAACTGCATTAGACTGAAGGAAGGCAGGTTTAGATGGGATATTAGGGAGAAATTCTTTTCTGTGAGGTCCTGGCACAGGGTGCCCAGAGCAGCTGTGGCTGCCCTTGGATCCCTGGCAGTGCCCAAGGCCAGGTTGGACACTGGGGCTGGGAGCAGCCTGGGGCAGTGAGAGGTGTCCCTGCCCATGGCAGGGGGTGGAACAGGATGTGCTTTAAGGACCCTTCCAACCCAAAACATTTGATCTTGTGAGGGGAGGGAAGCTCTCACCATCACCCTCTGGCCCATCCCAGGTCCCTGCCCCTGTTGTTCCAGTGCTCCACCAGCCCCAGGCTCAGCAGCAGGACATGGCAGAGGCCCCAGGGGCCATGAACCCACCACCCCTGTCCCCACTGCTCCCTCCTGCCTAAGAGCTCCTTGGCAGAGCCAAACTTCATCCCCTGCCCATCTGAAGTTAAACCTGGGGCAGGAAATCTGCTTCTGGCATGGCAGAAAGCAGCTGTCCTTTAGTGCAGCCTGGGGCTCCAATGCACAATTCCAGGGGAAGCAGAGGGTTCACCTGTTTAAATAACTCCATTTTGAGCTTTTCCTTTGCTGCAGTACTCCTTTGGTCCCAATATTGAGGTAATCTGTATTCCTCAGGGAGGAAAAAGAGAAAGAGACCATTTGATATAAAATGACAGCAATTCCACACAGTTTGGACTTCCATAAAGGTGAGATTTTCCCTTTTCTCCTTCTCTCCTCATCTAATTCTCATCTCTGCTCAGCTTTTGGCACCATTTTGTCCTGCCAGAAGAGCTCCTTTGTCCCTTTTGTGCCTTCTGCCAGCTCTGCATTGTCCCTTCCTTTCCTGTGCCACAATTTGATAAAGTCCTGACATTAATTACTGAGCAAAGTCACGTTTCTCTCTATGGTGAGTAATTTCTAGAAAAACCACTTTCTATCTAGCAAGCATTCTTCTGCCACATATGTCCCTGCCTGTTTGAGACTCCAGGAAAAACCAGCCCCAGGCAGTGTTTAAAATCCTCATTCAGCTGTAATTTATATCTGCAGCTCCAGGTACTTAAAAGCAATTTTTGCTTCCATCAGCTGTGGAAGGAGTAGGATGATATGAGAAAGCATAGAGATGCCTCTTCTGAATTTCACCAAGAGCACTGACAGAGGTCATCTCTGCTGTGCCTGCAGCCGGTGTTTCACACGAGCTGTTTGCTGAAGGACAAGCAGAGGGAAAAACTCTTAATTGCAATCCACACTGGCTGGTTTCTGTCAGCAGAGCTCCATCACTGCAGGCAGCACCCAGGGAGGGGGACCTGCTGCAGCCCCAGCTGGTGAGCTGCTCCTTCCATCAGCTTATTAGCAAGGTTCCCTCGACAGCCTTACCCCGTTTTGCCTTCCTTTGTTCTGTTTTGTGGGATGAGGGGATCACAGAAAATGGTTTGGTTTGGAAGGGAGCTTAAAGATGATCTTGTCCTAACATCCCTCCTGTGAGCAGGGACACCTTCCATTATCCCAGGTGGCTCCAAGCTCCATCCAGCCTGGCATTGGACACTGCCAGGGATCCAGGGGCAGCCACAAAATCCATGGTGAAACCTATGTCAGTGTTTCACCACCATCACAGGGAAGAACTACCAAAGATCTGATCTAACCCTGCCCTCTGGCACTGGGAAGCCATTCCCTGGGTGCTGTCCCTGCAGCCCTTGGCAATTGTCTCTCTCCCTCTTTCCTGGGGCTCCTTCAGGCCCTGCAAGGCCACCCTGAGCTCAGCCCAAAGCTTCTCCTCTCCAGGCTGAACAATCCCAGCTGTGCCAGCTTTTCCTGCCAGCAGAGCTGCACCATCCCTCTGCTCATCCTGCTGCCTCCTCTGGGCTCTCTCCCTGTGCTGTGCCCCAGGGCTGGGGCAGCTCTGCAGGTGGGGTCACACCTCAGCAGGGCACAGGGGACAGAATTCCCCCTCCACTTGCTGCCTACACTGGGATGAGCTCAGGACATGGGGGTTTCTGGGACGTTTCCCCCCCTCACCACCTCCAAGTCCTTGCTGGCAGGGCTGCTCCTGGTGCTGTCACCCCCAGCCCCGTGTCCATACCAGTCCAGCTGCAGCTCTTCACACAATCTCAAAAACACATGGAAATCCCATGGATCCACTGATTTCCCACCTTTAGCCCTCTTTGGGAGGGCTGAGGGTGCTGAGGGCTCTCAGCAGCCCTGCCAGGAGAGGAGAGTGAGGGCCGAGCCTGGTGAGGAGCAGCAATCAGCCCTCAGCCCATCACGCGCCCTTCTGCCCGCATAAGCAGGAAACCTTTCACAATCCGGGTTTGTTTATTGCCTCAGCTAGCTAAAGGCCACGAGATGCTAATGCTAACGCCACGAGCACACTGCTGCCTCTTTCATTTATTTCAGCCAGCCCCCGTGGATGGCATTTGGGCGAGCCAAAACTGCCAGTTGAACTGAATTCGTTGTGCGGTTCGACGTAAAAAAAACCGTGCTGGAAATAGATCTGCATTCAGAGGCACCTAATTAGGGAAAGCATCATGATAGTCGATGCAAAATGTTTTCCAAGGCTCTGCATCTGTGCACCGTGCATCAGCTGTGCACTGAGGCTGCAATATCCATTTTCCAAGCCTTTAAAAGCCGATCTGAAGAGGGGAAAAACACGCCCTGCCAGCCTGCCTCGGTGAAGGAAAGAGCAAACCCCGTGTTTTTAGTGCTTCAGCATCCATGTGTAAACTTCCTCAGCAAAACCAGGAGGAAAATGAGGAGGAAACAGGAAGGAGGATTTGCAGGGTGTACCAGAAGCCTGTGCAATGTTTATTAGCAGAGAGCTGTGGTTTTACAAATGCCCAGAGCACAACACAAGCATTGTTGGATATGCAAGGATACAACCCCAAAGTATCATTTTTGCAGACCAAAATACTTTGAAGTAGTCTGAGGATGCTGACCTGGGCTCCCCTCTCTTTTTTTTTTTTTTTTTTTTTTTTTCTTCCTTGTTTTAGCAACTGTTTTTGTGTTACAGTATACATGGACATGTGAATATAAGTACTCATATATGTGTATACAGATATATACAATCATGGAGTGGCTTGGGTTGGAAAAGACCTTAAACATCATCCAGTTCCAAGGGCAGGAACACCTTCCACTATCCCAGGGTGTTCCAAGCCCTGTCCAACCTGGCCTTGGACACTGCCAGGGATGGGGCAGCCACAGGTTGTTTGTGGCAGGGCCTCAGCAATCCCACAGAGAGCAATTTTTTTCCCCAATATCCCACCTAACCCCACTCTCTTTCAGTCTGAAGCCGTTCCCCCTTGTCCTGTCACTCCACCCCTTGGAAATAATCTTTCTCCATCTTTCTTGCATCTTTCCTGTTTCTTGGCGAGATTTTGTCAAGTTTTTTCATGAAAGCATTTTAAAACTCTTTGGAAGCATCGTAACTGCAGTAGAATGCTTTTCCCTGTGCTTCTAAAGTGTTATAAAAATCCTTAAGGATCTGTGCAAACTCTCTAAAAAAACCTGAATTTGCTTCTAGCGTCTAAACCTGACTAAAAATAACCAGTCCATCAAACTCAAAAGAACATAGAATTTTATTCAAGTTCACCTAGGGACTTGATTATCCTGTTGAAAATGGCAAAAAACAGCAATTATGAAAATCTAGGCAGAAAAACAGATTGATCTCCAAGGTGTGTTTAGTTGCCCTCCTTCAAAACAACAGATACCTCCCCGTTTTCTGTGAGTGAGTAAATAATTTCTGGCCTCTCACATCTATAGAAAGCTGCTTTTCTCGAGGAATTTATTCAAAAAGTCACTGCAGCTCTATTTGTAGAACAAATGGGTCTTTAATGATTCGCAGTCTCATTTGAATATTCATGTTAATGTGCATTTTTTTTTTCCATTTAGGAAATAATCATGTGGTAACCAAGGACTCCCATTAGCTGCAAAATGTAGTTCTTTAGGAAACTAATTTACACTAATTCTTGACAAGATTGAGGGAACTACCAGGATCAGCAGGGAAATTAAAAGCACCATATGTCTTCTTCTGCCTGTCCTAGGTTTAGTGTGTCCAGCATCCCATATTCAGCTGTGGTGCTTCCCAAGAATCTTCCTGCCTCTCAATGTTAAAAATCCTGACTGCCCATCATGCTTTAGAAAGGAACATAAGAGAGTGGAATCATGGAATGGTTTGGGTTGGAAGGGACCTTAAAGATGATCTTGTTCAAACTCCCTGCCATGGGCAGGGACACCTCCCAGTGTCCCAGGCTGCTCCCAGCCCCAGTGTCCAACCTGGCCTTGGGCACTGCCAGGGATCCAGGGGCAGCCACAGCTGCTCTGGGCACCCTGTGCCAGGGCCTGCCCACCCTGCCAGGGAACAATTCCTGATTCCCAAGATCCCAGCCAGCCCTGCCCTCTGGCACTGGGAAGCCATTCCCTGGGTGCTGTCCCTGCAGCCCTTGGCAATTGTCTCTCTCCATCTTTCCTGGGGCTCCTTCAGGCCCTGCAAGGCCACCCTGAGCTCAGCCCAAAGCTTCTCCTCTGCAGGCTGAACAATCCCAGCTGTGCCAGCCTTTCCTGCCAGCAGAGCTGCTCCATCCCTCTGCTCATCCTGCTGCCTCCTCTGGGCTCTCTCCAGCAGCTCCACATCCTCCCCGTGCTGGGGCAGCTCTGCAGGTGGGGTCACACCTGAGGGGGCACAGGGGACAGACCCCTCACTACAGAGTGACTGTACAAAATGCTAATAAAATAGCAGGGGAAATGAGGAAGAAAAGAGATTAAAATGGAGCCTTCCAGCTGCTGTTCTCACTCAGCTGGGAGAAAGCATCATGATTTCTACAGATCCAGAGCCTTTTCCATGATTAGACTTACTGAAGACAACAGTTCATGTTAAAGATGTGACAGTTTTCCACAGACGTTTTTTGGACCATCCCACTGGAAATTAGAAGGAAATAAAAATTCAACAAATGTTTGTAGTAATAGTTTTTGACAGAGCCCTTTAAATCCTTAGTTACGAACTGAGTGTGGCTCTCTGCATATTTTACTTATTTCCTGGTAGTAGCAGCAATGCAAAACATATTGGAACTGTCTTCAGGGATTGTGTATTTAAATTTTCTTTATTAAACAGTTCAGTTGATAATGTGTATTTACAGGGCTTTTTTTTCCCTTTCTAATTAATTGTTTTAGAGACAGTTATTATTTTCTGTCGTATATTAAAGAACAGAAAAAGGCAAGGAGAGAAAAGAGGAGCCCTAAAGCCTTTCTGCATCATTATCCATTTATCAAAGCACTAAAGAGCGTGAGTTACCCACACATTTTTATGTAATTACTTCTTGTAATATATCCATTACAAGAAGTTCTGGCCATCCTGAATTAACAGGAGCTTTGCCTTGGAGACTGAACTGCACAGCCTGGGTTTTAGGCATACCCTGGTTTTGCTCAGTGGTCTGGGACTCGTGGTTGCAAAACCCAGAAGTTAAAAGCTCTGCTGACAAAGCTCACAGGGCTGTGAAGAATTGAACTGCAAGGAAGGAACAACTGGAGAAAGTAAAAATTCTTTGGAAAAGTAAGGATTGAGAAGAGCAGCATTTTAGCAGGGCCTGTTGCAATAGGACAAGGAGCAATAGTTTCAAACTCAGAGTAGATTTAGATTAGACAGAAGGAAGAAATTTTTTATGATGAGGAGGGTGAGGCACTGGTTGCCTGGACAAGTGGTGGATGCCCCATCACTGGAAGCATTGAAGGCCAGGTTGGATGGGACTGAAAGCAATCTGGTCCAGTGGGAGGTGTCTTGGGTTATGGAACCAAAAACGTGTATTCTATTTCATTTGTTGAAAGCAGCTGGGGAGATGTTTTTTCTTTATCTCTTGTAACTCTGGGGGGAGGGGGGCAGATGCCTTCTGATAAGGGGCCAGCTGTTCAAACCAGGTGGGGCAGTGTTTCTTATCTCTGTCACCACCCCTCCTCCCTCCAGGGGATATCTGCTGCTGATGGGCCATGAAGGCTCACCAAGGACAGGACACATTCCATCATCCCAGTGGGAGATGCTCCACCCAGTGGGGGGAGCCAACCATTCCTACCTGGATAAAACTGAGACTCAGGAACACCAGGGATCTGGTTCTGCTGGATTCCTGGAGGGAGACTGGACCCTTCTCACCATCCCTGGACCCTTCTCACCATCAGTGGACCTTTTCTCTCAGGATCATCTCTGCCCCAACAGAACCACATCTGCCACTCCAGGAGGACTCGCTGTGGGCTGCTCCCAACACCCTGACCAACAGGGTGTCAGGTTATTCCCTCTGACTGTCAGGGTTTCTAGGATTGTTGCTTGTTTGTTTGGTTGGGTTTTTTACTACATTTGTATTTTTTAATATTCCTGTAAAGAACTGTTATTCCTATTCCCAAATCTTTGCCTGGAAGCCCCTAATTGCAAAATTATAATAATTTGGAGGGGGTGAGGGGTTTACATTCTCCATTCCAAGGGGAGCTTCAGCTTTCCCTGGCAGATACCTGTCTTCCCAAACCAAGACAGAAAGTGTCCCTGCTTGTGGCAGGGGTTGAACTGGGTGATCTTTATGGTCCCTCCCAACCCAAACCATTCTGTGATTCCCTGAATTTTGCCATGCACATCAATGGACAGTCAGCTCTTAAGCCAGATGGTGAAATATGACTCATTAAAATAGTGACCAGGGCAGAAGAGGGCAAAGGAGAGGGGGAACCTGGTGTATGACACAACTGTCAGAGCACAGTTTTATTTATCAAGCCATTTAAAAATGAAATATTGCCATTTCAAAAATTTTTTGTTTGTTTGTTCACCAGGTGCTCCAATTCAACTCTCTTCTTTCTCCAAAGAGCATTTTATTCTCTGTTGTTTTGTCCAGCAGATATTTTTGCTGACAAACTCACTTTTTTGTCCTCTAATAGGACACTTAGGGAAGTCAATAAGATTTGGGAAACCACTTTGCCCTGTCTGCACTTCAGCCAAATCACAATGATGTTAAATGAACTGCTTTTAATAATTCATTGCAGCAGAATCTGGTTTACTTTTAGCCAGCTCTTAGGGAAGGAAAAAGGCTTCAGCTTCTTGCAGAACTGCTGAATTTCTCCCAGGCTGTTCCCAGATGCTTTTCCAAAACTGGACAAATCCCCCATATTTTCTCCCCTTTTCTCTTTGACTCCCAGAGGACAATTCCTCCATGCCCTGTGTCAGCAGCCCTGATACAGGAGCTGACACAGGAAGAGGCAATTACTTCTGTATCTTCCCACTGTTTAAAAAAAAAAAAAAAAAAAAA
>VWYO01011541.1:46144-58745 GCA_013400275.1 Rhadina sibilatrix
TTTTTTTTTTTTTTGCTTTAATCTACTCCAGAAGAAAAAATTTCTAAGGATTTGTGCTATTTTCAATACAAAGATCATCACAGACTGAAAAAAAAAAGAAGAAAAAAAAAAGCTCTTACTAAGTTTTTACATGAGAAGTCTATGCATTTTCTCATGAATCAGAACCTCCACTAAAGCAAAAGCAATTTGTCTTCACAACCCTCCAGCAGAGATACCATCAGTGAGGGTGACAGCCTGAGGGTTTTCAAGTTTGGTTGCCATGTGGAGGAAATTCCAGCGCTATTTGAGAGATTACCTCAGAGAGTTTTGAGCAGTGGGGCCGGTGACTGTGACAGGGTGTTTTATTTAACAAAGGTAAGGATAAGACTGCTTGAATAGGGCGTTCACACATCCTGCTTGGGTAAAAAAAAATAAAAGCTCTCAGAGATCTCTCCGGATCAGAAACCCTGCCAGGGTTGAGTCCATACAGCTCAGGGAAGGTGCTGATGTAATTATGTTGATTTAGGAGCAGATGATGACCTTGTGCAGTGCTGGGGGTGTACAGGTGCAGTGTAGATGGAGTCCCACTGTTGGGCATCTCTTGGTTTGTGCTGGCTTTGGAAGAGGGGAGCACTGATGGGATATTGTGTTTTCCTTTGAAAGGAAGCGAAGCAGACAGAGCTGCTGACGTAGCTCTAAGCTCAGGTTAATGCTGATTAAAAAATTTGGTTGGTTTTTCCAGCTGACTAGCACGGTAAATAAGTCAGTGAAGCCTTTGCTGCTACTCACAGGCTGTTTTTCAGGACAAAGACTGCCTATAAGGGAAAACTTGCCATAGAAACGAGGGAAGAGTGGAGGGTTTGCAAGGACAAGGTGAGAGGTTTGCTGAAAAAAAAAGAGTGTAAGTGATGCTCGGAGGCCTTTGTCACATCCAGAACTGACACACCATTAAAAACTTAGCAGGCAAAGCTTTCTTGGACAGCAGCAGCTTGGTCTGGAGCCAGCCTGAGAGCAGCAGTAACATTTCTCACAATTGCTGCTGTCAGTGTTGGAAAGCTGCTGGAGCTCCCTCCCTGTCCATCTCGTGTCCGCACTGCGCCGAAACCATCCCCTCACCTGCAGGGCTCACAGCGCTCTGCAGCACCAGGGATCAACACACTTAATGAGCAATTAAGCCAATTACTTGGCCAGCTTGGTCCTGTGTCCTGCTCAGCCAAGAAGGGGGGGTGAAGAGGATCAGTCCTGCACCTCCTTGCTTGGCCCATACAGGTCCTGGGATCTGCTCAGTGTGGAACTGCCTTCCCAATTCCTTGGGTAATTGTTATTTTCTTGCAGTAAAATGCCACAAGTAGAGAGTAAAAAAATTTCTGAAGAGTGCTTTGAATGCCAGGGCTCCGCTCTCTGGAGCCAGTGTTGATCAGTGATGGAAATGGGGACGGAATTTCCACGTGCAAATTTCTGACCGGCCAAATGAGTGAGAATCTCAGCTCAGTCTCTGTGGACAGCAGCACACCATTACCAGCACATTCAGGGAGCTCACAGGTTCCTTCTGAGGCCACTTTTTCAAGACAAAAACTGGATCTAATCACTCTCTGAGGTGATCCAGAACAAATGGCAGGAGGTCTGAGAACAGCCAAGCAGCAGAAGGGGAGAGGAAGGAGGGAGGAGACAGGGCACAGCTCCCTCCTTAGTGAAAAAGCTGCTGTGAGAGCAGGCACGGGCCCTTCCCTTCTCCAGAGTAGCTTCAACCTCTGCTCAGGTACCCAGGAAAAATGATGGAAGTGCTCAGCATTTGGGGGGTACTTTCAAACTGATTGAATGCAGGGCTCATTTCAGCTGCCTCTCTGACCCACAGCATCCATGCTCTTGTGCTTCTCCCTGTGTTTCAGCAGGCAGAAAAAACACCCCACCCTTGTGCTGTTTCACCTGTTTAGGTGAAAAATGTTAGAGAAACAGCCAGGTTTCCCACTTCTAGCTGGAGAAATCAGAATTCCCTGTCACCTCTGCAGGGCTGAACTTTATAAGTTTTTACACAAAAGCTGCACCCTCAAGAGATGGTTTGGAGATTCATAACACCTAGTTATATGTTTCACGTTGCAGTCTGCTAAAACTGGCATTTTCATAAAAATACTCCAAATACCAGCTGTGATTCACAGGGCAAAATAAAAACAACAGTTGCTGTTGACTACAATCGTTGGAGTTATCTCTTAAGGAACACCAGGGTATCAGTAAATCTGTAGTTCAGGAGCCAAATTTGCTACTGCTATAAATCACTGACTCTATTGATTTCAGCAAGACAATAAATTGATTTCTACTTACTGGAGATTAGTTTAAGTGACTGAAAATGAGGATTCCAACTAATGTGGATTTTTTTCCATTTTTTTCTTTTAAAGGTGATTCATTTTGTTATTTAGATTTAAGCCTTCTGATTCCAAGAAAAAGCCTTTGATCAAGATGTCTTAAAGCAAAAGCATGACTGCTGTAGCTGAACTGAGATCATCCATCTGAACTCGATTGACTGTGCAGACTGTGCAGCTGCCTGAGAGGATGGCAGGAGCCTTGATTATCACATTGTTACCTCTTCCTGGAAGATCTAATGGAGCAGGAATTAAGCACGTTTTTGGTTTGCATTTCTCTAAGCAGAACTTGGGTCTCTAACACAGTGCAGCACTTTCAAAAGACCTGCCAGATGCTTTGTCCTTTCCAGGAGTAACTTTAAGGAGGACTGATGTGTTTTAAAGGGCTTCTCTGACACTGAGCTGAGTAAGGAGGAAAAAAATTGATTAACTCCAGGGGTCAGATAGATTGAGACCTATGGATAAGCCATGTGCATGTCCAGCCTCACAGGGCTGGTGCACCTGCACAACTGACCCCTTCCTGCTTGGATTTAATGAGGTGTCTAAGTTATAAAAAACATGCAAAAAGGGGCCTTACTGTGTAAATCAATACCCACTCCAGGAGTGAAGTCAGCAAATTTGTCAATAAATAATGAAATGGTGACAGAAAAGGTAAGCCCAGGAGCGGCTTCATGCATTTTTAAGGATGTTCTGAGACACAACTCTCCTGCCCAGTGGCTGGGGAAACTTGGAAAACCATGCTGAAAACCTCGGTGAGGTGCTAACCCTGGTTAGCAAGGCTGGAGTTTTAAAACTCATTTGCTGATCCTGGGTGCAGTGAACAGAAACTGTTCAATTATACATCACTTCAGCTGGGGGGTTAAATCGATCGTGACTCCATGGAAACAGGTTTGTTCCTGAAATGTGTTGGGAGCCTGGATTCAGCACAGAGGCTGGAGAGGTGAGGAGTTTTCAGGGTTCACTGGAATCAGCAGGAGCTGCTCTGTTGACCTCTCCAGGCCCTGAGCCACTCCCCTGAATTCAGGAATAAACCTGAGCATGCCACGGCAAGGGGAGAGCCAAGCACGTTGCTCATAGAGCTGGGCAGGTCAGGCTACAGCAGGGAAACCAATATCAGCCCTGCCCTGCTCTCTGCTGAGCCAGAGGTGAATTTCTGCAACTCAGTCTCCCCACATCCATTAGCCTGAATCCCCTGAGTGATGCTGACGAGGTGCAGCATTGCATTTTTGTTAATTAATCCCCTGGGACTAGGGATTCTCACAGCTCTGACATTGAAATTAGGGATGCTGAATATTTCAATACTGAGGTGCATCTGCAGAGCTGTGCTTTAAAGGCCAGCACATAAAACTCTTCCATGGATGGCACAGACCATCACTACAGTCAGGTTAGGACTGTTGAAACAAAAGTTGTTTTGTTTTGTTTGTTTGTTTTGTTTTTCTCTATATATATGATTTCCTGTCTTAATTTCCAAGAAGAGCACAAGCATGACCTTTCTTGCAGGTAAGATTTGGTTTCCATTTTCAGGTGTCGTAGTGCCAGCTCTCCTGTAGAGCTCAGATTACACTCAGGTCCTCTTGGCACGGGGGAAATAACAGAGCCTGACATCAGTTAAATCAGGAATGGCTGTAAATGTCTGCAAGGACCCCAAAGCAGGGCTGGATCTGTTCCTGTCTGTATGGAAACTCCTGCTGCTGGTTACCTTGGGCTGGCTGGCAGCAAAAGCCACACACACTGTGTCCCAACACTGTGAAGGTGAAATTATTTGGCATTTTCAAAATTAAAAATCTAGTTTTTGTGGAAGTGAGGCTCAAGTTAGGGAGACTTAACAGAAGTGCTCTAAAATATTTGTTGTGTTAATTGAAGTGGACACGGCATCTTTGGTTTGATGTGGAACTTTTGCTGGTAGTTTTAACAATTTAATATTGAAGTTAGAACTTTAAGAACATGAAAGTAGCTGAAAATTTACTGATAAATGTAATCCTTGCTTTAGGCATAAAACTCTTCAATAACTACAGCTCAATCAAATGAGTCTAAAGATATAAACAACATGGGTAGTCTAATAGCTGCAGCTTTTATATATATATATATATATATGGACCACAAAGCAAATTATCCACTTTAGATAAACAAAATTAAATTAAAATCTTTTAAAAAACCTCACTTCTAATAAGGAAGATCTTGTTGCTAATCAAAAGATAGGAAATGGGCATTCTTGGGTGGAGGGAGGGGGTTTCCTTAATGTGCAATTTTTAGTCTAGAAGAAAGAGGGAAAAAAAACCCCAACTCCATGAATATCCTCAACCAGCACAGTTTGGGATGCTGGTTTGTTTGTTTTTTTTTCCCAAAGTCAGTGTTAATTTTCAAATCCAAATAAAGAATAAATTAGGAAGCAACAGGAGAAGGTAATTTTGCTGCTACACATTCCTCACAGAGTCTTTGAGGAATTGGTGCCACTTGTTTCTCTCCTCTAATTAAAAAATATCTCCCTAACACCACTGTATCACTGACTCATAGGTGACAATTGTAAAAAATAATTTAGATTATTTTAATCATAGACTCACAGAAAGGTTTGAGTTGGATGTTAAAGATCATTTAGTTTCAAATCCTTCCACTATCCCAGGTTGTTCCAAACCCAGTCCAACCTGGCTCTGCACACATCCAGGGCTGAGGCAGCCACAGCTTCTCTGGAAAACCTGTTCCAGTGCCATCAATGACTTTAATTTATGTTGCAGATATTCTTGAAATGGAACTTTCACATCACAATTGCACAGAAACCTTGTAACTGAACAGCTGCCCTATTTAAACTCAAGATTCACACCGATATCGTTTTCCTTTCTGATCTCAGACTATTTCAGCTTCTGATCTGAGCCTGTTTAAGTTCATTTTTATTGTACTGGCAATGTTAAAAAACTTGCAGTGTGAGCCTTCCTGTCTGCAAATCCACCAGAATGAAAATGAAAGCCAATGATATCAAGTATGTTGTCACGTCAAATTAAATGCAGAATTAAATGGTTTTCATCCCTGCAGAACATTCAGCTTTTCTCAGCTGAAGGAGAAAAGGCTCCTGATACTCCACAGAAATAAAACCCGAGACAAGATAAAGGCAATTTCCTCTCATCACTGTTGTGCCATTTCTAGGATAAGCAGCAAATGGCACAGTCTGTCTCTTTGTGACATGCTCCTGCTTTTCCAACAGTGCAGCAGAAAATAAAAAGATGATGTTCCATGCACAGAAGGATTTAATATGGAAACATTAGAGATGCTCATCTAGGGGAGTAATTCCAGGATACACCACAGAAGTATATACACAAGTTAACAGTCATGCTAAGAGTATTTACTACTGTTAAAAATGCAGGCAAGAAGGTTTTTTTTCTTTACTCTGTGCCTATCCTTCTGTTTTTCCACCTGCTTATTTTGATTTGTCTCCTTATGTACTTCTCTCAAAACTGGATCTTGTTGTCCTGCTGTAGAGTCAGCATGGTGATCTCTTTGTTCTGTATACACATTATATACAGTGTGTGTATACATATTCCTATTTTATCATGTATATCCTATTGTGTTTGAAGCCAGACAGTGCAGATATAAAACTAAAACAGAGAACAACCCATATCTGAGCCTTTGTGTGCTTTGCTGTGAGATCTCTGAACAACAACAACAACAACAGAAGGACACACAGACTCCTCTGCATCTTCAAGAAATTCAGTTTTGGATCTGGAAACTGTGGAATTAATGGGATTCTTCCCCATTTGCAGTCGAGGCAGGATAACAGAAAAGGCACGGGGAAAGGAGGCTAAAGGGGAGCTGCCAAGAGCCCCAGCCTTTGCTGAATCCCTGGTGGCCGAATTTGTCTGGGCTTCAGTCCCGGCCACGGCCGGTGGAGCTCTGTCAGCAGCTCCCCAGCAGAAATCCAGCCCCTAAATAGACTCCAATCCCTGTGTCAGAGGGGAAATAACTCCTTCACCCTTGAACTCACGGGCCAGTGGAAAAGAGTTCACATCTCAGGTTACGGGGCTGACACTGGAAAAATACTGTGCCTCCCATTGCTTGCCTGCTTCTTATTTTTCTCATTATGCTAAGCAGCTTATTTTTAGCTGCAGAGGCTGAATTCTGGAAGAGAAGATTTGTTTCTCGACTTGGGTGTTTAAAACAACATTTAGGCACTGCAGGTGATATCCAGACTGCATTTAAGGGACCCTTGTAAATCTTTTTAATAAAGTGCTTGCATTCTTTAGCTCAAGGCTTGTCTACACGTTGAGGCTTTGCTGTTCAATCGTCAGGATTAGTCAAAACAGTGAGAAACTTCTAAAATGGGTCAAGAATGCTAATTAAGGCATTTGAAAAACTGAGAGAACCTGATCATTCAGCAAAGCTGGAGAGGTTAAATCAGTAGTTTTTCCTAGTTAATATGCAGTAGGTTTAAGGGCTAGACTTGGGCTGCTGGACTGAGGTGCCCAGCTGTAAAAACCCAAAAAAGTGTCCAAATCTGGATGGTGATGGCTTGGTTGAGAGCAGGCTTGGCCTGTCTTTGGGCTGATGTTTCAAGGTGTTGTCAGGTGGCCAAATCTCCTCTGGGACTTGGGGGCTAAGGAGAAGGGCTGGAAAGTGGAGAGGAGAGAAATGGTGTTCCTGCCCACCAGCCAAGAACACAAGGGCAGCAGGAGGAAAGTGCTTCCAGGGGAGCAGGGGCTTGGGGAAGGCTGCTTTGTGCAGGTGGAAGGACCCAGGAAAGCACTCAGGTTCCCTATGGAAGAGTGGGATGTCCCTGACATCTTCATGGCTGTGAAATCAGTCCCTGGAAAATCTTTTTTTTCAGAGTCTGCCTCCCCAAAAATGCCATTTCTCCCCCACTCATGAGCAGGTTTCTTTCCACACTGGTTCCTTTCACCAGCTGAAAGTTTGTGGAGGAACTTCTCAGATGTAAAATCTTCTGATGCCTTAAATGGATTTCCAGATCTACTAGTCTGATACACCCCCTGAGAGACATTTCTTCTCCAGGATCATATTTGGGATGCTTTAGTCCTTCAGGAGTTTTACATGCATGTGATTTCTCCCAACTTTTGAGGTGGGATGATCAAAAATGACCTTGAACTTGTTTTGGTAGGGAAAATTCCTGGGTAGAGAAAATCAGGTAGAGAAATTCCTGGTCCAAGTCAAACAAACCCTTAAGGACAATGTCATATACAAGCAAAAGTTCCTTTTACTGCTGATTAGCAAAAGAGAAAAATATAATTGGGGGTCTGGCTTTCGCAGTACCCCTGTGGGAAAGGAGGTTTCTGCAGACTGAAAGAAATTAAAATTTTCTACATATTTCCCATTCAAGCCCTCATCAGATGTTATTCCTTCCAAGCATGAACTCCACTGCCAGGGGATGCAAGTAAGTGGTCTGTCCACAAAAGAACCCCAGACATAAATAGCACATGGGATGCAAAGAATATCAAAATATTTCCCAGTTAATAGCGGTTCTTTTCTCCAGCACAATAATTTAGGAGTAAAGAGAAGGAAAAAACCCAACAGGCTTCTTGGCTGAGGTTATTACTGAGATTTAAAATTATAATAATAGGAATCTATTTTTAATAAACTGCTCCAGCAATGTTTATTGCAGTGAAGAATAATTGTTATGATAACTCAATTTGTGATTATTATTCTTAAAACAGAAAAAAAAGGGAACATTTTTATAAAACTCTTTGAACCTCTACAATTATCTTCCATTTTTCCACATTACAGACTTTGATGGCACAGTGGGAGGTAGGAAGAGTGCATTTTTTTCCAATTTCTGTCCCATTTTTGGAGAATGAGGGACTGACTCATTTGTCAACCTCACAGGTAAACTTGGGGTTACAATTGTTGAAATTTATGAATATTTATACGAAAAATTGCCTCAGTTTTGCTCCGCTCAAATGATTCCTTGAGGACCTGATCTTACTAACCAAACTTGTAGTTAATGACAGCTGTGGGGAGGAGAACAATCATGCAAATCCCAAAGTTCTGGGAGTTTTGATGCTGAGAAAGATGCAATGAAAACAACGTGTTGCCACCATTTTTACAGCATGAAGGATTTCACCACTGCAGGAGCTATGAAGCTATGAAGACCCACTTTTGTAGAGGATGTGATTTATCCCACAGCTTTAAAATCCTGCTGTGCTGTTTTTACTGCTTCAATTTTCTCTTTTAAGGTGCCTCCTGGGACACATGACTATTCTGATGGCTTCCTGAAAAATGTCACCATCTACAGCCGGTCACCTTCAAGGTCTGGGCAGATTAGGTCTGACAGCTCTGTGCAGTCCACAAAACCTCATCTACAGGTCTGCATCCATGCCTTCACTTTTTGGAAGCTGTGCAGAGGCTGTTGTTAAGCAGCAATTCCAGTTTGCTTGGCGGTTTGTAATGTGATACTATAAAAGGGAGAATAATGGTGGTGTTGTTAATGATGGAGCATGAACTACAGATCAGAAGAATGAACTACAGATCACAGAATTATCAGAATGGTTTGGGTTGAAAGAGACCTTAAAGCTCATCCAGCTCCAACCCCTGCCATGGCAGGGACACCTCCCACTGTCCCAGGCTGCTCCCAGCCCCAGTGTCCAACCTGGCCTTGGGCACTGCCAGGAATCCAGGGGCAGCCACAGCTTCTCTGGAAAATCTGTTCTAATCTTATCTTTTTCCAAAAATCTGCTTGGGTTGTTGTAAAGATCAGAACACAAGGATGTGTGGGATGTGGTTTCAAAACACCAAATGTAGGAATTAATAATAATAATAAAAATTCCATTTCCTGTAGCTATGACTTCTGAAAACTTGGAGAAACTCCTGAAGTTATGCAGTTTTTTGGGTTGTTTTGTTTTGTTTTGTTTTTTATGGAAGACTGTTTAAAAATGTTTTCCATATACTTGGAAGTTTTGGCCTGGTGTGAGGACAGTGATGCAGAAAACATCTACAGCTGCTTGTACCATCAGCTAAAGAATCCTCCTGCCTAGGAGAGCTGGTTGATATTCAAGGATCACCTTCTCCAAGGTCAGTGAGCAGAAACTCAGGGAAAAATTCTAGGAGTCCTCTATGGCTGAAGAAAACCAGCTCCTGACAAAACTCAGACACAGAGAGGGAGCACCCAAGAGGGTGGAAGCAGACAAGAATAACCCAGTGGGAATACAGAATCATTGTCCAAGATATAGAAACGTGCTTAGGAAAGCCCAAGCCCAGCTGAGGTTGAATCTCTCCAAGACAATGTCAAAGAAAACAGAAATGTCTTCTGTAAGTTTCTAGGTGACAACAGGAAGGCCAGGGAAAATGTGGGCCAGTGCTGCATGGAACCTGGTGGCACAGGACTTGGAAAAGGCTGAGACCCTGAATGCTTTATTTGCCTCAGTCTTCACTAGCCAGACCAGCCTTCAGGAATCCCAGGTGCAGGAGATCAGAGGAACAGTCTGGAGCAAGAGACTCACCCCTCGTGGACAAGGATCAGGTCAGGGAATGCTTCAGCAAAATGGGTTTATGTAAATCCATGAACTTTGATGGGATGTGCCTACAAGTGCTGAGGTGTTGGAATTCTGGAAACTGAGAATTTGGGGGTTTAGTATATAGCAATACATGTGAGTCAAGATGGAGGATTTTGGGAGTTGTCTAAGTCCTTCTTCTTCACCTTCTTCTTCCTTCTTCTTCATGGGTTTGGGTGGTTTTCTGTAAAAGGTCCACACTGTGGGCCTTGGGTGGTCATTATTGGCTCAAAAGTATAAATAATACAGGTGTCACCTCGTTATTGGGTAATTATTGCTTAAATAACCTTGGAAAGAGTTAGAAGCTCTCTGTTTTACCTCTGTTCCCTGACTTGTTAGTTAGAGCTCAGGGCTGGTGATTCTGTAAATAGACAAGAAATAACAAACATCCAAGTCTGAACACAAAACTGATGTTTCCCGCATGTTCATCCCGACCTTGGCAAGGAAAAAAGGAAGCAAGAACCTTCACACTGAGGGGTGGCAGCGTGAAGGTTCTTGCTTCCTTCACACACTGAGGGATCCTTGAACCTTCACATCCTTGAACCTTCACACTGAGGGATGTCAGATGCCATTGAGGCCACTGTCAATAGTCTTTGATTGATCATGGTGACTGGGAGAAGTGCCTGAAGACTGGAGAAAACCAAATGCCACTCCTGTCTTCAAGGCCAAAAAAGAGGATGCAGGAGCCAAGAAACGTCTCAGCAGCCTCATCTCCATCCCTGGGCATTCACCAGCAAACTCCATTGTTACCTTCTGTGAGTTAAGTTTCAGCTTTGCCATTGGGTGGGTTCATTTCCAAATGCCCCATTTATCAAAATAACTTTTTATAACAATCTTTCTTCAGACTGTCTCATAATTGCTGGGAATTATTTTGAAAAACAAATAGTACTTATTGCAAACTGTTGAAACTTCACTGCAACCATAAGGTGCAACAGGCAGCAGTTTGAAAAGGGAGGTCAGAAATTAGGAAGGAGGAGGCAGAAGTGATTGAAAGTGACATTTTGCCAGGAAGATTGAATTGGCTGAGAAGAGAAGCAAAGCACCATGAAAACAGGTAAAAGTCCTCTTGAAAGAAAATATTTACTTCGAGGAGGAATAAAGGTGTGTTGAAGCAGCACAGTGATTTATCTCAAATGTTCTCATCTACTAAAACCAAATACCTTAAGTTTTTTTTTTACTTCATCACCATAACCTTAAATGGAGAATGACTTTGATTAATTGTATTTGAATTAGAAATCAATTACTCTGGCAAATTTCTGAAGTGGTGGGTAAAAGAAGAAAGATGCCCAGTAAGTGTTTCTTCACTGACTTAAAAATTAAAATATTGGTCTGTCTGTCTGCTACTGCTGAAAGTTCTTTCTATCCATATGTTTTGTTTAAAATTCTTCATAAAGTGACCTTCAATGATGTATTATTCAATATTTATGGGCCAACATTCAAATTGCCCCACTGGAACACTTAATTATTCTTTCAAGGTAATGAAGCTAATTATTAATTTTATAATATATTTAATTTCCTTGCTGCAAAGGAAAGCTAAAGCTAATCAAGAAAAATAGAGAAAAAAAATTAAAGCTATTAAAACTAACAGAGCTAAACATGACTACAAGACTCTGTATCACTGGAGGGGCTCTCAGGTTGTTCCAAGCCTGGAAGATTGTTTTACTCAAGCACAGGGACCAAATTTTCGTTTTATCTGCCCTCAAGAAAATCAGCTTTATATGGAATATATTAGAATATTTCCAAATATAAATATGCATAAGTAATGTATTTGGAACATGAAAGGAAAGAGACCAAGATATTTGTTTAAAAAACGATAAAAAATATTTGTTGACTGCTTGGAAGGAAAGAGTTCAGTTTTGACTTAGCTGTGAATGCAGATGCTTCCCTTTAGCAGAGCAGGAACAAATATTTATCTTACTTCTTTGGAGTTAGAAATGAAAAGTATTTCTATCTTTATCTATTTCTACAGCTCCTGGGTTTGTGGTTCTACCCTGTGACTACACAGAAATCAGCAATTTCTCCCACTACTTTATTTCTTACTTATTTTCCCTCTTATCTATCTCTGTGACACACTAATTTCCTGCCTTGAGTATTATAACTGTCTACCTTCTGCTTGGGCTTTTTCTTCCCACATTTTTCTTTTAGCTTTCTCCATCCAAATCCTTGATGCTTTCTTTTCAGAGTTCCTGCTTTTGAATGACCCTTCCTGACCCCAGTGTCTCCCTTCCATTCCTCTGTCCTCACAACCACTGCTTGTTTGGTGAATATTGAACAAAAGACCCTCCACAGATTATTCATTACTCTTTTTCACATAGATGAGCACCACTGATTACTTTCTGTGGATCTGAGTAGCAGCAATACTGAGCCAGTATATACTGGCAAATGTACATACTAAAATAATAAAATAAACTGAAATAAAATAATGTAAACTAAAATAAATAAAATAACACAAAATAAAATAAAATAATAGAAAATAAAATAAATCACATTTTCAGAAATCAAACAAATATAATTATGCCTTTCCCCCATTTGAATCCTACTCTGCTGTGTCACATCCTGTATCCTGTAACAAAGACTAACAAATCTTCTGAGATTTTATAACCTACTTGGTCTCAGAGTACCACAAATAACCTGCCCGTGCTGTTGTGAACTAAGGTATCAGTAGAAACACCATGTTTGTCATCTGGAAATTTGACTGAGCCCAAGAGTTGGATGGACCTCAAGTACTTCAGTCAGCAAGGAGTTGAAGTCTTAATTTTCTCCAATTTTTTTTTTTTT
>VWYO01011541.1:66737-117162 GCA_013400275.1 Rhadina sibilatrix
TTTTTTTTTTTCCCTACGCAGTGGAGAAATTAGAACCTGGTGCCATTGATAATTGATCCTCCTGGTGGTGCAGCACAGAGCTGCCTCACATGGACAACATCCAAATCCGTGCTCAGTGTGGTACAAACCAACACTTGGGAATGTGGCACGTGGCTGTGGTGCAGCCAGGAGTGAGCCTCATTCAAGGGAGAACATGGACAGAAGGACAGTGATGGTGGGAACTGCTCCTGGCACAGTGCTGGGGCTGCCCGTGGGTCTGGAGAAGAGAAGGTTTGGGGAAATGCCATCAAGAAACACTTGAAGGACAAGAGGACAAGAGCCACGTTTCTGTCAGTGGTGCCCAGTGAGAAGACCAGAGGCAACGGCCACAAGGAGAAATTTGGGAGCTTTGTCCTGAACATCAGGAAACACTTTAATGCCAGACTGAGCCCTGGCACAGGCTGCCCACACAGGGGGTGGAGTTCCCATCCTTGGGGACATTCAGAAGCCATCTGGGGATGTTCCTGAGCAACCAAGCCTTGTTACCCTGCTTTAAGCAAAGGGGCTGGACTGACCAGTGCCCAGATGTCCCTCTGGACCCCAACCTCTGATTCCATGACTTGGGAGGATCTCATCAGCAATGGGAATGAGCTGGGAGAGCCTCTGCCAGCACACAGGAGCTCAGTCCTTGTCCTGATGAGCAGGAGCTCTGTTCCAGCTGTGCTGTGCCTCTGTGAGGGGCTGTGCAGCACAGGCACAGCAATTCCAGGGCTGGCAACGGGATGGAAACACAGCTGGTGCCCTGGTTATGCCAGCTCTGCTGTCAAACACAACTGCAGAGAGCTGAGGTCAGCAAGGCAAAGGTTCACAGAGCATCTCTTTCATAAATAAATAAATAAGGACAAGAGAAGAACCTAAAATATGCTGCAAAGGAGTGTTTGTCACTCAGTGAATGTGAGTGGGCTCAGAAAGGAGGGTCCATAACCTCTGAGCCACCCAGCTGGGCTCTGCTCTCCTCCTCACAGCAGAAGTGGTGGCTCTAGACAAAATCCCATCACCCAGCCTGCAGCAAAGCTGGATTAGTGCCTTAAGTCCAGAGAACATTACCTGGAAGTCTTTCACCCAGCCCTGTGCACTGCTGCAATCAGATCTGTACTGCTTAATGCAAGTGCTGGTGGATTTTTGTTTCCAAGCAAGGCTGAACAGGGGTCATATTCTTACACATGAGTTAAATCCACATTTAATTTGAAGGAATTCTCTCCCTGGCTGCAGAGGAATGAAGCACAGAACTGCACTCAAAGAGGCATTAGTAAGGAAAGTGTTATAAAGTTCTGTGGCATGACACAGGCATGAGGTTTTGGGGTGATGCCTCTTTCCTTATTAGAAAATCTAGTCCTCCAGGAATGACCTGAAAAAAGATGAAAGCCCTAAAAAAGCACCAAGGCCAGGACCTGGAACACCTGTTATTTAAAAGACTGTGGTGGAAATGGATTTTTCAAATAATCTGCATTCTAGCAACTGAGCTTTCAGCATTTATGTTCATCAAACTCAACAAGTAAATTCTGAAACAATCAGGGGACAGAAATAATCCAAGAGATTTCAGAAATTGCACACTGCAATGAACTACATTTTGGTCAATTTTCTAAGCCATAACTAGTCATTCAACCTAGGTTTTTCACCCATTTACATAGATATGGAACATATTCATGAGAGGAATGAGAAAAATGGATGGCATCAGTATATTAATTTATGATAGTATTTTAATCACTAGAAGAATAACTTGGCATGAATATATCTGGGAAAAGTAATTTACCATCATAACTAAAGTCAGAAATATAATTTTCCAGAAAAAGTAATAATGAGAATTGCCTTTTTTTTTTTTTCCCCTCATGGAGAGGCAGAAGGAAAGTTGTTTTTGAAATACAATAAAGATTGATCGCAGAGGAAAAAAAAAAAAAAAAGTATATTAAACACTGAAAGCCATTAAGGTAATTTACCCGATAAATTCTGGAAATTAAAATCCAGCATGCATTTGGTTTAATGAAGGCCAGGTATGAATTATTTCAAATTACACCTCCATTTCAGATGCATATGCAATTTCCCCCATATTGAATCACTAAGCGCCAAGAGTAT
This sequence comes from Rhadina sibilatrix, assembly GCA_013400275.1. Classification (NCBI taxonomy): domain Eukaryota; kingdom Metazoa; phylum Chordata; class Aves; order Passeriformes; family Phylloscopidae; genus Rhadina; species Rhadina sibilatrix. The sequence continues at coordinate 68,850 of VWYO01011541.1, forward strand.
AAGAAACGTCCTCTGCTGGCCTAAAAAGATTTTTCTCCACTCTCAGACAGAAGGATGAGGATGCAAATGCAGGAGCAGAGTATTTATTTTGTAAAAAAAAATCTGTTTTCTGATGTGCTTACTTGTTCCTGGCCGGGCATCAGAGACATCCACCAGTGGCCCTGTGGCCTGTGACACCGACTGGTAATGGACAGTGTGGGTGACAGTCAGGGACTTCTGCTTGGACGTCTCTCCAAAGTCAGCATCAGTGAGCAGAACCGTTGATCTGTCGTCTGTAAGTGGGAAAATGACCAGAGAATGAGGACAGAAATGTTGGCTTTGCCTTCATTAGAACTTTGCAGAGAGTCCCCAGGTGTCCCCAGCCCAGGGACACCACGGGCAGAGGCGGCTCCCTGCTCCCTGCAGGGCCGAGCTGGCTTTGAAGGGAGGGAGCCTCTGGGTTTAAACTCAGAGCCCATAGAAAACTATGGAATAACTTCCATTTTTCCTGGTGATTTCACCCTAGAGAAGGCAGGCTGTTAAACATCCTCACAAAGAGCTGATTTGTGTGGAATCATTTGTGGCCCTAATTCCTTCGTTCCCGTCCTTTGAGCACTGCCCTCTTCCTCTTTGCTTTCAGGGAGCTCAGATGAGATTTTCAACAACATATTCCATTTATTTATTTTTATTAGCATGGTTAGCAATGTCCTCAGTGAAAGCACTCCTATCTTCCCCAAAGGAGGTCGTTAGGGGTGTTGCTAACCAGCCCTCTCTCTTTTTCTGCAGAGACACAATATTGCACAAGGGATGACCCTGACCCTGGACTGTTCTTTTCTGCAGCTTCAAATAAAGGTGTGAGGTTAAGCCTGACCCTGAGAAGGAAGAAAAAGGTGAGTACTAACCTTTACTGCTGTGTGGTTCTGCTTCTATTTCTTTCCTGTGAGGTAGGATCTATTCACCAAATTTCTACACAGACCTCAATCATTGCAGTTCTATACAGCACTTGCTCCCTTTTTAAATTTTTTTTTCCAGTTGTGACCTCTTTATATTTTTTTTTTAATTTTTATTTTTTGTCTCCAAGGAGGGATCTGTTCCACTTGATCATGGATGGTTTAATAGCAATAAATCTTTCACTGCCTTTGTGCTTGCAGAACAACTATTTAGTGTGCTATCAGACTTTCTTTTAGAGTCTTTTTACCATTCAGAATTGCAATAAAAGCCTCAAGGATTTCCTGCTCTGCTGTGCTATATAGTTTTGTAATGTGTTCTAAGGGACTGGCAGCAGCAGGACTTCTGGGCATTTACTAGTCAGCAGAGGCTGATCCACTTCTCTTAAGCATCTCTGGTTTTTGTTTTGGATTTTTGTTTCTTTTTTAACTTGACAAGACACCATTAGGGTGAGCAGTTCTGCACAATAACAGAACTCACATTTTTTACCCAAAGAAGGCTATAAATAGAATAACATTAGGAATCAAACCACTCTGTCTCTGGCAAAAGATGAGCTCTTATCCAGGTTGGGAATAAAGCCTCTTGGCAGCAAACTCTGTCAAACCCTGCCAAAATCCCTGCTTATTCTGGGTGGAAAGCTGCCTCTTACCAGGGCCCTGATCGCTTTGCTGCAGTTCAGGCTCTAAGAGTATTTTCACTGTAACCCCCCCAGTGCTCAGCAGCTGCCACTCAAAAGTTAAAGCTGTCTTTAGAATGAAGCCTGGCACAAAGGGCAGACTTTGGGAGGCTCAAACCACGATTTAAAAAGGGTGTAGGTCTCCTTTTCAAACCTGGAATGGGCACGGACAGGAGGTCCATGAGAGATGCTGCTCTCAGCTTCCTGACTTTCCTCTCTGGCCACACCATCCCTGGATGCTGTTACTTTGCCAGCTTCTTTTATACAGACTTTTATCCAAAAAAAGTAAAGTTAGAAGCCTAACAAGATCAGTCAGGAGTGTCCTGCCAGTGTGTGCCCATAGAGTCACAACACCGAGCTGCACTTCTATTCTGGGTTTCCAGATATTTTTAAATTATTTGGGAAACAAAACCCAACACCAAGCAATTTTATTTCTCATTACAGTTGAGTTAAGTACCAGCCTCATGAGAAATCTTGTTTTCTGTTGCGTCAAACAGCTTAGATTTGAATTTTGCACGGATACACAGAAGCTGGAGACTGATCAAAATGTTGAAATACCATGTGCTAGGAGCAGGTGGATACAATATGCAACATGTAAGTTTTAAAAGTTAACTGTAGCAAATCTTCAGATACTGAGAGTGCAGTTTCAGATTTTCATTTTCCCCTTAAATAATGTCAGTGATCCAACTGCCTAGCCAGAGCCAAATGAGAAATCAGAATGAAAATCATAAACCTGCCAGTCCTCAATTACATTTTCAAGAAACTCTTTCCAACAGTTTCATTTTCCTAATGTCCTGCATTATTTTAGATCCTGTACTGAGATTACTTTTAGTGGGAAACGACTCAAAGGGGAGGAATTAAAAAAAAAAAAAAAAAAAGTTCAGTTTTCAAATTACTTTGTAGCTCTTTTCTCTCCATGTGTGCAGCAGGGAAAAGGTGTGGAGTAAAGGAATTCCACCTAAAAGAACCTGTTACATTAACCAGGGGGAAAAAAAGCTCAAATTTACCAATGGTCTCCATGGTGTCCCTCTCCTCTATCAGCAGCTGTGCTCTGGGGATGTCTATGTGCATCCTCAGTGTTTGCTGCTGCTTATTAAGTGTGTCTGATGTCCTGGTGTTCTTGCTGAAAACAAAAGACAAGTGAACACGTTAACATTCAGCCTAAATGAAAAGATATTTACAAACTCCCTTGTTTTCAATCTGTCCAGCTCATAAAAGCCAATGTAACCATAATCAGCAAAAACCACTCATGCATCTGATTTTGCCCTCTTCAGAACAAGTGTGTGGTATTAATTTATTGCACGTGGCAAGGCATTAGATGAATGCACGGTGTGGAGGGATGTGGCCTGTCCTCCATCAGTAGGAATCTGAAGATTTCACACAGTTTTCTTCGAGTGTTGTCACGCTGAAATGAATAAAAACACTTTGGAAGATGGACCTTTCCTTTCACCCCTCGTGAATCTGAGTAAAGCAACACACAGCTGATCAAACAGGTTGCTAGGAAAATGATGTCTTGAGTAATTTCTAATTTTTTTTTTTTTTAATCTTTTCATTATTTTTAATTAGCTAAGTTCCAAATATCACTCTGACTGATAAATGAAAAAGCAAATTAATAACTAGGCGTGCTATTAATAGATTACATAAAATAAATAAAGGCTTTAGTCCCACTGATGTTCCAAGACAAAAATTGCAAACCTTGTTTACATTCGTGGATTATGTCTAATTGATTGATGCAATAATCTCAAAAAGAACATAAACCAATTATTTTATCATCATGCAAATTGAAACAATTTCATTTTGAAGTTTGTGTACCAGAAAATGACTTCTTAAATGAGCTGTCTACCAAAAGCAAATGAAAATGGATGGTAAAACCAAGTGCCACAGTCATTTGTAGCACAGAGCCTGCATCAAGAAACCTTCAGATTGCACTAAAAACCCAGGAACGTTTTGCCCTTTTAGATGTAATTACTCTCTGGATGAGATGAAATATTTGCAAATACTTCATGCAGGGAGGCTGAGGAGATTCGAGACAAATCAGCCAGCAGTGTGATCCAGGTGCTCAGGCTTCAAAGGGCTGTAAGATCCAAGTGGAAACTCATTTTCTAGTGTAAAATAGCTGCAGATCACTCAGTTTAATTCTGCTTTGGCAGTGAATTATTGCTGCTAATGGAGTCAGCAGAGGACTGTTAAAGTGATAAGCTCAGTTCTCCTGCGAGCAAGGGAGATTAATCCACGTGTGATGAGCCCACATCTCCAGGAAATTTGTGTGAACTTCCTGCTGTGCCTCCACATCAGCAAGACCTGATTATCTCAGGCTTGGAGGTTCCCCTGGAGCCCCTTTTTGGAGGAATTTTCTAGCCATGTTCGTTCTGCCCCAAATCCAAGGGTGAGATCCACAAGGCACGTGGCAGCACCTCTCTGACTTTCGTGTTCTGGCTTTCCCTGCTGTTGTGGTCCCCAGCATTAACACCATCTATACACCCCAAATTGAGAGTCTCTCTTCTCCTGGGTGATTAGATGGTGCTGTTCCCATCACATACACATGGATAGTTGAAATGCATTCAAACAGGCCACAGCTGGTGCCTCATTCAGGCATCATGGAAGCAAAATATCAGGAGAGCCTCCCAAGGGCTTCCAGAGTTTTCCCCATATATAATCAGGGGAGAATGGTCATCACAGGGTCTTACTAAATACAAAAATTTTCAAAGACATTTAGTATTATCAAATGCAGATAAATTCCACACTGGTGTTCTCCAAGTCTCTGCATGGAATGGATGCCACTCAAGTTGCTGAAATGTTTAGAGAATCAGACAGTAATATTTTATCTGCATGCCAAATATGCTTGGATACAGCCCCTTGGAAAGTTGGACTGCTCTGGGCTTGCCCAAGGTCACAGAACAAATGTAGAGCATCTGCTTCAGTGCCTCACTGCCCTTTGAGTAAAGATTTTTTTTGCCTAATATTTAATCTAAACCTGCCCTCTTTCAGTTGAAGGAAGGAAACTGATTTTTTCACATCCAGTTTCAATAATCCAATAGTTACAGGACACTCAGAGTTAGATACACCTAGAGTTCTGTGCAATACATAACTGAGCCTGGGAAATGCATCACTGCACCCCTCTGCACTCACAGCAGACAAAGGGATGGAATCTGACTCCTGCTCAGAGAATGCAGATCCCAGAATCCCAGAGCTAGAGCCTCCTCAGCAGGATGAGAGCTCTGGATTTCCATTTTTAGAAGGTACCCAACCAAGACAGGAAGCGTCGTTTGGACTGCAGGGAGCAGGAGCAGAGTTTTCCCCAGATCTGTGGTTTTACTGCTCACCTGACAAGAGAGAATTCCCAATCCCAACCCTGGCTCCAGGGATAGCTTCATGGAAAAATACGTGGGAGGTCTTTCAAGCCAGAACTGGAGCCCAGGCCTCTCTATATTCAGCAATATTCCCTGCTATTCCTGAGAGTTATTCCTTGGTCTGTGGGCTGTCTCTCCTCCTCCTTGCTGATCTAATTAATTCCCCTGCATGCAGCAGTGACATGGGATGTCCAAACACAGCACAGGCAGCTGGCAGAAGCAAGGGGGTTGCTGCTGATTAGGATGCTGTCTCATTCTGGCTCAGGGAATTTTGAATTCTTTTTTTTGCAGACCACAACAGCTCAGCTTTAAAGTCAGAAAATCCGAAAGTGCCAACAGCAAATGAAGTGCCTCTAGGGCTTGGAAACAGGGCAAAGAGTTTTAAGGTTTCAGTTTTGAAGCTTCTTTAGAAGTATTTCCTAAACTAAATTCAGGCAAAAATATTTTAATGGTCTAGTGGATGAGGAGTCCAATGATTAATTCTTTAAAGGGATAAAAATGTATGAATCTTTTTCTTTTTACATTTGCAGACATAAAATTCCCAAACATAAGCATGTGCTTTGCCTTACTTATCAGACCTTGTAAGGATCTGTGTATAATAGAATTAATTCCCTCTGGCTCAAAGAATCTCAGAGTTCCAAATCATTAGGCACTGGGAGCCTGTCAGGAGACTGAGTCACAGAATCCCAGAATCACGTCTTGGGTTGGAAAAGACCTTAAATCCCATCTCATTCCAACCCCATGCCATGGGCAGGGACACCTCCCACCATCCCAGGTTGCTCCAAGCCCTGTCCAGCCTGGCCTTGGGCACTCCCAGGGATGAGGAGTCCACAGCTTCTCTGGACAACATGTTCCAGTGCCTCACTGCCCTCTGAATAAACAATTTCTTCCCAATATTTACTTTAAATTTGCCATCTTTCAATTTAAAACCCTTGCCCCTTTTCCTGTCACTGTCTGCCCATATTAAAAGTCCTTCTCCTTTTCCTAAGCTCCTTCCAGGTACTGAAATGCCTCAATGAGATCTCCCAAAAGACTTCTCCATTCTGAAGAATCCCAGCTCTCTCAGTGTTTTTTGCTTTTACTCCACTGAAGTTCCTGCATTTGTCACTGTTTAAAACAGATATTTGGGCAGGTGGTACTTTGGTCTGAGTACAGCTTTTATGTTGAGTCTGTGGATAAAAGGGCCTTTTCCAGAGCAAGTACATTGCATAGGGCACTTTGAAAGAGTCCACAGTTTGTTGTAAAAACATGTGGGAAACTGAATGAGAATATTTGGGGATAAAAGATTCTTCACATCCGTGTTCAAAAGTTAAAAAACTCAGTGAAATGCTAAACTGATTTCACAGTGAACTGTTATAAAGAGCGTGGCTGGATTGATGCCAAAAGAAACATTAAAAAGCTGTGCTTATCCAGCAGCAGGGATTTTCACTTGTGAGTGGAAGGTATCAACGAGGAGTTGTGCAGCTCCCATTAAACTGCTGACTTATCCTGCTCCACAGACATCTGACTTACACAGCCAAAGCCAGTGGCTCTCAAAGCAAAGACTAAAGCTCCATTTTTAATCCACATTATACACACTCATGAAAATCTCCTCAAAGGGAGAGACACACAGAGCTCTCACCAGGCCTCACACCTTCCTACCAAGCAGGGAATCATCTTTTCTGCCCTCTCCTCAAATATCCCTTCTCTTGACATTTTTATCACAGCAGATTTTGGTGAAATACTAAAGATAAAATGTATCAGGGGATATATCATATGTGACTGTTGTTTTGGAGAGGGCTTATCACCCTTTGATTATTCACATGCTACATCTTCAGGAAACATCTGTTGTTTGTGGGTAGCTCAGATTTTGGTTGAAGGTATTTCACAGATTTGTCACAAATTAAAGCTCCCAGTTCTGGCAAATTTGCAAATGTAAGCCTATATCCCATACTTCCTCTAAGTTCTGATTTTAAAAGTCATTTGCCTTTGTTCAAACTTCTAGAAAAGCAATATAAAATATGCTCACGTGAAAAAAAACCCCAAGATTATTTGTTAATAGATGAGATGAGAGGAACTGGTTTGATGATCATGTTTCAATGCTGGTGAAAGGCAAAGCCACAAGAAATGGTGGCAGGTGAGTTACCTGGAAAAAACAGCTCTGAACTCAGGACTGGGAGGGGACATGAATAAGAGGCTGCTCTCCGAGTACATCAGGTGGGGGAGGACAAAAATCCCTTAATTTGGTAACCATCAGCAAAGGAAAAAGAGGGTAAAACCCGTGCGCTTCTGCTGGAAGTTTGGTGAAGTTTTCTACGTGTCAGAGGAGTGAGACTCTGAAATGGCCTTGCAGAAGTGGTGACAAGGCTTGTGAAGCCAAGCAGGGTTAGGGACTCTGAAATGGCCTTGCAGAAGTGGTGACAAGGCTTGTGAAGCCAAGCAGGGTTAGGGCAGAGCGTTACCAGTTTTGCAGAGGGGCTCTGAGTGGTTGTCACTGGGACTCAAAGTCTCCACCCAGGGGTTTCAGCTGTCCCTGCTGGGTTTCTTCAGGGAACAGGCTTGCTGTGTGTGCTAACCTGTGCTGTCCTCTGTGGCAGCAGAAACCACCAGGACAAATGCTCCTGAAGCTGCTGAATCCCACAGTTTGCTGCCAGGGAGGGGATGATCTGCACTGCATGACCAGTCCTGTTAACATCACTGGGCTTATTCAGCTATGCTGGCACAGAGCTGAATTTACACCAAACCCACCTGCCACCGTGTCTTTGCTGAGTTTTATTCTTACAATAGGAGTGAGCTTTATCATGGGTGAGGAAGTTGGGAGTGTGGTTCGTGTGGTGAAACATCTATGACACTCTCAAATTTGTTGCTTGAATATAAAAAGCATTTTCTAGCAACCCAAAATTCATTTGAACCCAAGAGTAATCCCTTGGCGATCCCAGTTTCAAATATATGCAGTGGTTCTAAAGTTCAATATTTTCCCCAGACAAAACAATAAACATTGAAGATATGAAATTTCCAGCTTTGAAAGAATTGTGGTGCCAGAATAGTCATTATGATGCAATTCAACAACTGAATTAGATTTCTGAATGCTGAGCTGATGGAAAAGAAGTGAAAAATAATAAATGGATTTACCTGCTCTTTTATACCTTTGGGTACAAGCAGCTAACAACAGTGAATTACATAAACAGAGCTGCAAAGTTTAGAGCCAGAAATTTATTGCCTTTAATCAGATGATCTCTGAAGAGCAATTACTTTGATACATATTATGAAAATATTTTTCAGAGTAGGAAAAATGTCCAAACGGACTTACATAGCTTCTCTGATCTCATCTACTAACAGGAGTTATCACTTTTGTTTTTTTTGTAGCTCCTCACACTGTCCACAAAGTGTTTTTCTTTCTCCCATGTCTGACCATCAGGGCATCACAGTTCTTAACAGACAGACAAATGGTGTGTTTTGGAAAAGGGTTTAGGAATAAAAGGTTTACTTCTCCATTTGTCCCTACAACAATTCTTAAATATGATAGTATAGTTGACAGATATTTCTCAATTAAAAAAAAACAAAACCCAAAAAACAAAAAACAAAAAACCCAAAAAACCACAAAAACAACACCAACAAACAACAAAAAACCCCAAAACAAACAAAAAACCAAACAAACAAAAAAAAAGAAACAAAAAAAAACCCCAACCCAAACAAAACCAAAACAAAACAACAGCAAAAAAACCCAACAAACACAACAAAACAAACAAACCCATAAAATTCAATCTGTTCTTACCTCATCAGCATTTCGGCCAAACTCTTTGCATCTAGAAGAAAATAGAAGAAATGTCATCACAAATGAGAATCTATTTGAGAGATGCATTATTAACAAGTGATTTGAATCAGCCATGTGTAAGACCACTGCTGTTTTTCAGATCAGTGGCAAGAATAAAAGAGTGCCTAAAAGTCCCTACTTTTGCTGAAATTGCATTTCTGCCCCAAGCAGCCCAGTTTATTTCCTCTATAGCACCAAAGATTGTAAGAGAAATAAAAGTTACCGTTGGCTTAACTAGAAAAAAGCTACATAAACATATTAGAAGTAGGAGCAATTTAATAAATAATGGGAATATCTGTTCCTTTGTGCCATGGGTAGCAAATGAACTGATGAAGGAAGTAGAAAAGGTAAAAAAAAATAGCAATTTTGATATCCATCTCTGGGCAAGAGTCAAAGCCAGGCTGGATGAGCAGATGCCAACACATCATTTCCAAACCAAAAGTAATTGCACGGGATCTGAGCAAGGGAGGCCTCCAAGGAGTCAATTTAGAATCACAGAATTCCTGAGGCTGGAAAAGACCTCCAAGAGTCCAAGTTGTGCCTGATTCCCACCTTGTCACCCAGCCCAGAGCTCTGAGTGCCACCTCCAGCCCTTCCTTGGGCACCTCCAGGGATGGGCACTGCAAAGCTCCCTGGGCAGCCCCTGCCAAGGCCTGAGCACCCTTTCCATGGGGAAATTCTTCCTGGTCTCCAACCTGAACCTCCCCTGGCACAACTTGTTTGGTTGCACTCAAACATGAGTGTTTTTCCACTAGCAATGATTCAAAACTACTGCTGGGTCTTCAGAGTATGGTGTACACACGAAAGAGAGGATGGTTTATTCCCACATGGATCAGCCCTGCAAAATAAGACACTGCCGAAGGAAAAAAAAAAAAATATTCCTCCTGTTCTTGTCATTGCTGCTATTATTAGCAGAAAAACCTTTGGGGCTATGATTATTTCAATACTTATCATTTCAAAAGGCACAGCTGAAGTTTGGTTTTTCAGGTAGGCTTCTGTAAAACTTTATCAACATAATACACACTAATTTCTGTGGTATCATCCAGCAAAAAATCCAGGCAGCTCTGCTTTGTTCTCCTGCAGTCTGCTGCTAAACAAACACAGTTAAAATGCTGATTCCCAAGTCCTTAAGTTGATCACAGGGCAACAAAGCAGCCTTTTGTGCAACCAAGTGAAGCAAATCTGAGAAGAAAGCAATTCCAAGTTCTAAGTCTTCAAACAACTCTCATATGGAAGTTTACATCTCTTCTTTGATCTGCTTCTTGTAAATCTACCAGCACCTGCCAAGACATTTACTGAATTTGTTTTCTCCATCCCACCTTTTTTATTCCTCAATCACTTCTTGGGTCTTCAACACCTACAATAATCTCCTTATGTGTGATCCTATTAAATATCCTGCCTTTAAAATTCCAAGGCTGCAGGCAGAAACAAGCCACCGTCTTAACACATCTCTATAGCTTGTGTTGAACTGATTTTTAAAAGGAATGGACAGAGGGCTCTTTTTATTCATTAAAGAAACCTCAGCAAACCTCTTTTATCCACTTTTCTGAATTGTATTTATCTGACACAGTGATAGCTTGCCCCTCCTAAGCTTTATTCCTCACCTACCTCTGGAGAACCTGGAAGTCTGTGCTCCCTCTAGGTCTGTTTGCTCCACTCCTTCAGTTTTAACCTTCTTCCATTCCTTTCCAGCACAAAGCATGGAAGATTCCTGGTGGAGGGAAGGATGGTTCATCTGAGGTGTCTCATCTAAACTGAGCAGTGCTTCATTTGGGCACTCAGAATTCCTATTTTGCACTTGGAATGAGATTGTCTGTGCCATCAACACTTGTAAGTGGTAGTGCCTAGAAGATGACAATATCTTTGCCATCAGTTGTAAAGCAAAAGCCCAACACTGCTGCTCCCAAAGGAGTTTTGTTACTGGCTTCCAAAAACCCAGAATGGGACAAATTTCTCCAGAAGAATACAAAACAGCCAAACAAACCCAACACAATAATAATAATGACAATGGTTGCAAATAATGGGGTTTTTTTTTTGCAGCATCTTTTATGATGCTTCTTTCTATTTTAGCAGCACCAGGATCATGAAGACACTTTGCACATATTCACCCTCTGGCACACATCATCAGGGTGGTTTAATATGCAAATATTGTTTTCATTCAGCCAGCAGCTTTCTGAAGCAATTGCTGCCTCCTTAAGTGAAGTCTGTGGGTATTTGTGCAAGGAATTCAAAACTCAAGAAAAGCAGAAGGGACAAAGTTGAAAATCATTACAATGTACTTCATCTTGCTTTTCATAATTTTTTTCATCATGTTTAAATGGCAAACAATCTCCCTCACATGTTCTCAGGTGCTGCCCAGCACACAGATGATTTCCATGCTGCATCTGGAAAAAAATCCACACCAATTCATGTATGTGGCACGTAAGTGCTTGTTACACATGCTGATTCTTCATTAAAGAGATGCACAGGAGATTGTGCACCTTCAATAAAAAATAACATGAGGCATCAGTGAGACCATGCAATGTGTCAAAAGATGAAGGAGGAAATACTGAAGGGGAAAAAAAAAACCCCTCCATCAGCTGAGTTTAAATTGGCTAATTATCCAAGCAGATTGTTCAAAAGGTGAGCAGAACTACAGGAGTTAATGATGGGCACCCAGGCTGGTGTGGGATGGGACAAAAACAAAAGTGGCAGGAATATAAAGGGCTCCTCTGTGTCCATCAAACAAAAATCCAGAAGCCTAAAAGTAACTGAATGTCACAGAATNCATCCTGCTGCCTCCTCTGGGCTCTCTCCAGCAGCTCCACGTCCTCCCTGTGCTGGGACCCCACTACAACAACATCACGTGTCCAGAACATCAGCTCCAGGAGAAATGTTATTGTCACAAACCAATGACCAGAGATTTTAATGTGCTTCTCCTGCAGTACCCTTTTGATCAGCAATTTGACAATACTTTCTAAAATAAGCCAGCATCCCTGGCTGTGCCCTGTCACCTCCCAGTTTTCCAGTGCTGAAAGCAGGGCTTTGGAAGGGGGCACAGACGACAGAGGGAAGGGGATGATCTCTGCTCCAGCCAAGCATCACTTCAGTGAAAAACCACAGCCACCACTTCCCTTTGCTGGGGCAGCCACCTTCAAAATTCTTAACACACTTGGGTTTGCCCCCTGGGAAATCAGGGACAGTGATAGAGTTTTAAATTGCATCCTGCCACTCCTGAACTATCACGCCGCACTGATCCTTTCTGCTTGTGTTAAGCCAAATTGGATTTAAAAACAAAGGGAAAACCATTACAGGAGTAGCAGAGCTGGGTCAATAGCCAGGAGAAGGAACATTAAACCATCAGGCTTCTCTTTGAGAATATCTGCTGAACTCCTGAATGGCTGCATGAACTCCAGCGGCCAAGTGACCTTTTTTTGTGACCTGGCTGGTGGAACTACTAAACTGGGCAAAAATCAGGACACTGCTGAGAATTCTGCTTTCCTTGTAAAGGAAGAAGAAAAATGTTTAACTGTCCCTACATCCAGGCAAGTGGTAAAAGGATCAAGAATGGAGAGGCTGCTGTTCTTCAAGAGATAATAAAACTCAAACCCATTGTCCAGGAGCAGGGATACAAATGTTTGCATGCAGAGCACCCTGCAAAGAAACCTGCAATTCCCACTCCTCTTTGTCAAACAGGTTCAAGAAAACCACATCTGTAGCCACAAAAGCAAGAGTTACATCTGAAACTTGCACAAATTATTTTAGAATGCCCCACTGTGGAGATTATTTTTCTGATGTAGACTAGAGGAAAACCGTTTTTTTTTTAAGGAAAAAATAATACCGTGCCTCAACGAAACCCCGCCAGGTCATACAAACCAAGTGATAATGTGATGTTTCCCTTTCAAAAATTACATGAAAGTTAATCTCAGCAATTACAAAAGCAAATCATCTTTTTTTTAGTTAGGACATCAGAAAAACTTCCCCACATTTGTGTTAGAGGAATTAGCAAGGAGTTCTGTGGAGCAGCAGTACTTATTGTCAGGAAAACTTTTAGAAAACGAAGTAACTTCCAGAAGAGCAGAAAATGTCAAACATGGGATCAGTCTTCAAAAAGAATGAGCAAAAAATTTTCTGAATTACTGAAGTCCGATCTTGGCAATGCACAAAATAATAATAATAAAAAATGAGTGAAGCTTAATGGAATGAATTAAAAGGATAATTGAGGCCAATCAATACGGACTTGTGGTCAAGCAGCCATGTCAAACAAAGTGGGTTGTTTTTGATGAGATGAAAATCTGCTGAGAATTAATAGCATTGAAAAAACCTCTCACTGTGATATGACTAAATAACAGTAAAAGATCATATTTATGTCTGTCTCTCTAAAACAAAGTTTTGGTAACTCAAAGTGCTTTAACAGAAAGCAGCATAATGCAAAAATTAACACAGCAGCCATTTTACATGGATCCCCACATATTCAGACCCCAATTTTAAGCAGAGAATCATTATTCAGTATTTTCTGTCTGAAATATTTATCAGTGGTATGGAGTAAATAATATCTGACAAAAGTTTAAAAAATGACACAAGAATTTGGTAGCTAAAATAAAAGGAAAATGCCAGATCACTAAGAAAATCTGGATCATAATGTCATGCATTAAGCACACAAACCAGGGCTGCATAACAGGGAATATTTTCCTCTCGGAGAGAAATCAGAGAACTGGCAAAACGATCTCAATGGATAAAATGTTAAGGATGTAAATGATGGGAAAACTACAGAGGAAAATTAAAATATATTAATCTGTTTCATTTACCAATTAACACATTAAGAAATGACTTGGTTACCACCATGTGGAAAGAACATCCTCGGAGACTGAAAATGATACAGAAAAGAACTTCTGTACAGTAGAGAAGTAAAACAGGACCAGATGGGATGTTGAGCTGTAGCGTGACAAACCCAGCTGAGACACAACTTTTACAGAAATGGTAGTTAAATACTGAATCCTTTTATCAAAAGTACTGATGAAATCCTTTTCCACTGCCTATGTTTAAGCGGAGCTCCGATATTTTTCAAAATTCCTCATTTCTGAGAGGAAACACTTCAGAGACATTTTATGTTATGCAAAAGCCACCCTGGTCAATGATCATCAGCCTTCCACAAGGGACTGGAACTCAAGATTCTAGGAATACTTGTAAATTAACCATGAAAAAATAATGTGCACAGACATCGTTTTCCAGAGCCAAAGGGCTCGAGCTATCCTGCTCATTACTGGATGGAATTCCACAGTATTTCTAAGAAGATAAAGCTTTCTTTTTCTTTACCACATTTTTTTTTTAAATGAAAAAAACCCCAAAACTTGGAAGGTAAATGGCTTATAAAGTTTTGAAGAAAAAGTGATTATACAAGCTAAAGCATCCAGATGTCCTGATTTCCAGGGATGTGCATGAACCATAAGGTTGGTTGTCCTCCTTTATATATGAATTTGCCCATGCCCTCTGTCTTGTTGTTTCTTTTTAACTCCAAAATATTGTTACAAAGTACAAAATTAGACCCAAAAGAGAGATAAGTAGGAAGGTCAGAAGGAAAACACAGGGCTGGCCCTGGTTTTAATAGATTAATTCAAAAATTTAATAATTTTAACTAAACCATGTTTCGGTTAAAATTCAAATAACTAATCAATCTGGTGGCTCCTGGAAGAGATTAGGCTTATTTTTTGCAGATGATAAATTGTTTTACTATTAATTCAGGCTTGGATTTGAAAGTTTGGTTTGTTTTTTTGGTTGTTTTTGTTTTTGTTTTTTTTCCCCAAATACCTTCAAGGAATACCTTCCCAAAATATCTTTTGTCAGTGCAAAAGCTGTAGGTCAGCAGTGTCAGACTGCAAGGGTCAAAAACTTGGCTGTGGCTCAGCCAGGGGTTTTTGCCAGGAAAATGATAAAGCTGAATGAATTCACAGATCTAAATCTTATTCACATAACAAACAACTGAATTTGAATAAGGATTAGAGGAAAATACAGATCAGTGACAATGAAAGGTCAGTGAACAATGAAGAGTTGTAAGAGTTCTATTATAAAAAATCACGGGGAAAATGTGATCATAAATCTGAGAATATCTGGTTGTGTGTTCTATCCCACTAATATCTGGCTACTTTCATTTTTTAATTTGGAAATCATCGTTAGCATCTGCTGGAAAACTGAGATTCCCTCATCTTCAGAACATCTGATTTCATCCTTAAAAAAAAAAAAAATCCGCTTTTTGGTCATCGAGGGAAGAAAACAAACAACAAAAAAAGCAGAGCGCACCAATGAGAAATATTTTCCTTTTCCTCATGCAAAATAATAACAGAGGATATATTAATTTTTTTCTTAGAAACTTATGACCAAATGGAACAGTGGGAATTTCTATAGAAAACACACATACACTGTTCTGTACTGCAGGGAAATGATCCCAGCTGGGGATTGCTCGCTTTGGTCACGTGCAGCCCCACTCCTATTTTCATGTTCTGGCAGAGAGAAGTTCCACAGACACCACCTTACCTCGCAGCCTCTTCAGCCTCTGCTCCCTCCTCCTCCTCCTCACGATCAGCAGCATCACAAAGAGCAGCAAGACCCCAACCAAGATACAGGAGATGGTCACCAGCATCTTTAGCCCCTCGTTGGTTCCCAGCCCTTCCTCGCTTTGCACCACCGACTTGATGAGAGGAGGGATTGTACCTGGAAACAGGGTCATGGCATTAGAGGCCTATTAACCAGGAGAAAAGATGGAATTCTCAGGGAGCAAGGCATGTTGTTGCTTCAGCTGCAGCCAGAACACTCACCAGGATTTGTCTGTTTGGGGTGGAGGCTATATTTGTGTGTCTAATGGCCATGAACACATAACCAGGCTCCTGGTAATGAGGGACTGACTGCAGAGATGGAGATTAGCAGAGATCCAGAAGAATGGCATTCATTGATTAAGGAAAACCGTGTCTGATATGCAGTCAAATACTATGATTAATTTTGAGTCCTGTTAAATCATTAAAAAGCTGTAAGAGACCTCAGAATTCCTCCCTGTGTCTATAATTCCTTATTATGGGGAAATAGCACCGCTGTGACATTTCTGCTGGGCTTTTCTGTGCAAGGAACTCATTTGACAAAGCTCATTTTGTGCCACATACATCAGATTAATCCTTTGCACAGAAACATTCTGCTATCAATTCCGAGGGCGCAGCAGTGATAGTGATCTGAAATTCAGACAGCCAACCTGATACTAATCTGCTAAAGACTGTCTGACATTATACTCATCAGTAAAACAGGAGAGTAATGCTGGATAGAAACAATCAAATTTTGAGAGGGAAACGAGGGAAATGAATCTACCAACTACTGGCAGGCAGCTCACTTTTTCATTCTGGGACATATTTGCATTTTGAATATACCTGGCTTCCTGGTGATATATAATACTTGAACTTTTCAATTCTTTTCTTCTTTACCTCTAAGGGACGTGAGAAGAATGCAGCACCTCCTGTGGAAGGCTGTTTAGTCATGGAAGACTTCTCACTCATTTCCTGATTACTATTAAACTGCTGAATGCAACCACAAATGAGGCCGTAAAATGCAGATTCGCTTGAAATGCGTAGAAACACGTAAGTATTGTGAACTGTGATGACTTTGGATGGAAGCTATTTAAATTTTAACCAGCTACTGAAACATAAAAGTGGCTACTTACTTGCTAAAAGGAAAGGAGGGCGAGAGAGAAAAACAGGCACATCCTTTTTTACATTTTAATTGCTGCATTAAGTGATATAGTTATATCTCATTATGTGCCATACAGTATCTGAATAGAAACTGAGATCTGATGCAGCTCAGTGTGAGTGCCATAACCACAGTGAAAATGTAGAATCCTAAGTCCTGTTTTGTTTTTTTTTCAGAAGAGCTATTTCAGCTGCATATAAAGAGAAAAAGCACCTCCCTAAAGGGACAAAGATAAAAAGAAAAGCTACAACCATCCAAACCTATATTAGGTACTTTGGAAAAATTTGTTTTCTCACAATTGCATCTGGAATATTTTTCTAATGTTCCATTGCAGCTCTTCCCCGTAGTTTTCTTTTTGTTTTTTGTTTTCTTTTTCCCTAATTTTCTGTTTTTTGAACACACAGCAGGATATTTTCATTTTGCCCTGAGACGAAGATTTTGCACTACTCTAAAGGCAGATAAAATTATTAGATGAAGAAATGAAAAGAACTCCCAGCTCCTGAAGGTAATACTAATAACTGTCTCTAAATCCTCCTAAACCCTCCTGGATACTAAAGGGCCAAAACTTTCTCTGGATTACAGTCACAGAGACCATTAGGTGGAAGATTGCCTAAAATTATGTCTTGCTTTCCTTCACACTTAGATAAAAATCAAATGATGAGTGGCCTTTATTTCACTTAAACCTGAAGTTCTTAGATATGTGATTATCATTATCCATACCACTCTCTAGGCAAATGTAAACCTCATAACATGATAAACAGGCAGTTGGAGCTTAATTAAAAAATCACACTTCATGTTTCCACGTCACCCACTCGCTGCATTTCAGCAATTGCCTTAGAAGTTACCAAAATTAATCCTGTTATCCATTGAGAAAACCCCATTTCAACATTCGCTGCCATTCTGGGTGCTGGCTGGGAGCGGAATAGTCAAAGCTTTTTTCAGGACTGTGTCCCAGACAAACGGGGAGGGTTTGTTTCCTTTTCCAGGTCGGTTCACCATGACTGGTGCCTCACAGAAATTGTAATCTGAATGTCTCTGACCCCTTTTTTTTCCCCCCTTGGCTGCAGCATCTCCCACTGCACCCTGCGAATTCAGGAGTGTTCCCCTGTGTCCTTCACGGCAGGGAGTGCCTGGGCGGGTCAGAATCAATTAGCAGAGTTTAGAGCTGATCCGATTTAATGCCAGGACTACCGAGTAGCTGATCCCCGAGCCGGGAAGCTCCTTTGCAGGGCTCCACAACGGCAGCTGCTAAACAGGGCTAAAAATATCTCTGTGGATTGCGTGCTTCTGAGAAAAAAAAAATAAAACAAACCAAAAAACCAAGGGGCAGGGAGGTCAGCAAACCTGTAAGCTGGAAATTGTTACTGAAATGCCCAGGAGCAGAGAGCAAAGAGCTGCACGTAGGTTTGTCATTAACCCTCTGACCCACTTCAGCACGGAGAGATTTGAGGGGAAGGATGCTGAGCCATGCTATTCCTCAGGAGCTATCCCACACAGAGCCAAGTGACCCCAAACCACGTAACTCTGGGATTTCTGCAAACTTTACAAAAGGCTTTATCTTAAGGCTGCTAAAGCTTCTAAGCTTGCTCTCAGCATTTGGCATCCCAGAACTTCCATACACCGTGTTATCTAATCTTCAAAGTGCTGCTCTTGTATCTGCTTTATCCAAGGGGCAGCTATGACCCCTGGAAGCTGGAAGGGGCTAATCTCACATCACAGGGTGAATCAAAGGTAGAGGCAGGGACAGCCCTCAAAAGTGGAGCTGGCTAAGAAGTTTCCACTGGTATGTTTTCTGCAAACAAAAATTTTCTTGTGTATGGAAGCAAAAAATTCTGCATCCAATACTGGTAAGGATGACAATCATGATAATGATAGTTATCAGTATCATCATCAGTTTATAATTTCAATTCTAAGTCAAGCATAGCAAATCTAGAAAGTCTGAAAAATTGAAATTTGCTTTTCCTCTCCATGTTTTCCTCTCATAACCTCAGGGTTTGTATTTGAGCTCACTCTGCCTCTCTAAGGCACAACACAGTCCTGGCAAAGCACAGCTTCACAGACAAAACCAGCAATATCACAAATGGGAAAATTTTCTAGCTGACCAGAATCAGTGGCCCAGGAAATTTAACGCTGCAAGTATTTTTTTTTACTGTTTCATTTTATCCCTTTTAAAGATGCCACACAGCAACACAAAAAAATCAATGGGTGTGCAGGTCACAATGCGTGACGCCAGGGTAAGTGTCATCACCCAATCAAAGAGCAGAGCCTGACAACATTTCAGATCAGATCACTGTAAGAATAGTTTTGATTTGAGTGCTATAAGTGGAAATCTAAGGCTCTGGACCTGCATTTTGGTATAAATTCATTTTAAGGTATGGTTTAAGACTGTTTGCCCCTATCAAATAAACATGATGATAATGGAACAACTGAAAGTTGGATGCTGCCAATGGAAAGATACTGGAAAACAAAATAAAAATGGGATAGGCTAAATAAAATGACAAGAAATTAATTCATAATACTTGAAAGAGTTATTACTGACAACAGCTACACTTCTCAGCAAAACAAGTCCTTCATCTGCTTGGAAAGACCTGGAACATTTGTGCAGTAACTGCTTAGATCCTGGTTTCTTGTGGGCCTCTGGAGTGCTGAGGCAAGATCTTTCTCTTAATTTTCCAGACTCTCTGAAATAACATGAGGACTTGTGTGGCAGCTTACCAAAAATGATATTTTTCCAAAGGGTGAGGGCATGTGTGATTAATTATCTGTAAGAACTGCTGAGTACCCAGCACAAAAGCTGGTACAGCAGTAGAGGATGTGTCAGGTGCTGAGGTTTAAACCCTGCCTAAGTCATACATCCCACATTTCTGCCTGTGAATGACCCCTGAGCTGTACATGAGTGGTGATGTTGGTGTGGAGGCGTGTTACCAACACAGAGTTACAAACCATTACCAATTTGGTGCTGTCACAACCATCAGCTCTTGTTTGAGCTTGCTCCCACCAGTGCTGTAGCTTAATTTAACCCTACAGATGTTGCCAAGCGGTTGCACAACGCAGCACAACATCCCTGGCAACACAGCAAGGTTTTACACTGGATGTCTCCAGAAAAGCTCTGGCAATTCCCACTGGAGCAATTTGAGAGCTGCCATCTGGAGCCATCTGTGCTGCCTTTTTGCCAGGAACGCAGCCGTTCCCCACTGCGGAGCCACTGGGAGCACACATGTGCCACCATCCCTCCCAATCAGCCTGGCAGGACCTGAGCTGCAGAGAGTGACAAACTGGCCATGTTTGCTCCTGCCCTCACATCCTGGGCTTTGCAAGGTGGGCAGTAACCCCTGGCAGAAGGGCAGGATGCAGCAACTCCCTCATGGTCCGTGTCCTGCTGCTGGGCACGACAGAGCCATCTGTCATGGCCATTAGTTTCACTGTCCCCTGTCTGTAAACAGGGATGATTGCCCTGCCATTGCTCTGCCCTTGGAGGTTGTTATCCAGAGGCTTTCCCAGAGGACAACCTGCTTGGCTGCTCCAGTGTGTCCCATAATGGGTTTTGGGCTGTGTCACAGGGAATAGCAATGAGGCCAGACACTCCTGTGAATGGCTGCAGGAACAAATTCCATGGAAGACTAAAATTTCATGGAAAAGATGCATGAAATACTAGGAAAGGCCCCTGTAACCACTGGAACTAATGACTTTTAATGTCCTATGATTATGTGTCATATGGCTAATTGACTCTGGAGTTTTTCTGAAGTGAGGACAAATAAACAATTCCTCTTTTCTGCCTGGCAACCTACTGTCAGGAAATCAGGAGCTATTTTACATCTTTGAGACTTTAATCTCTCTGACAGCATGGCTGGCAGATCCAAAGTGGGGTTTATGAGGGGGAAATAAAGGAAGATGAGCAAAAAGAAAGAAAAAAAAAAAACCATATATGAAACTCAAGTAAAACAGTATCTGAGGCATAAATTAAAGGAAATACTTACTGCCATCATAATTGAGCGTGGCAAATTTGGCTTGTTTCTCTGCACAGCCAGCACTGTTGCACACTCTCATTTGCAGCTCGTACCAGGTGGCCTCCTGGAGGTCGTAGAGGATGTAGGACTTGGACAGGGATGTCCTCTGGGCTGTTGTCCAGACTGTGGTCCCAAAGGGCCGGTACTCCAGGGTGAAGGAGGTGATGGGGCAGCCGCCGTCGTTCCAGCCGATCAGGTTCAGCCTCACCCGCGTGGTGTTGATGCTGGCAAAGAGCTCTTGCTCCTTGGAAAACTGTGGCTCTAGAGGCAGTGGGGTATTCCAGACAAAATGCTTAAATATTGCAGATAAAAGCTCTCAAAATGCCACATCTAGAGAATAATTTCTAGGGCCATCTTGACTCCAGCTTAAACTCAGTATCTGTATATTCAACTTCTCCCCCTCCTCCTTCTTTAATGTTTTTCCCCACTTTGTTCTAGGCTCACAAACTCAGATTTTCAAATCAATATGTGGAAAAAAATATAACATCCATTCAAAAATTTTGGTTTGTTTTGCCTTGCAGAACTGAACACAAACTTCTCCTTTATTTTTGACACTTACCCGGTTCAGAGGATGCTGCTTGCACACTCCTGCAATACTGGCTTGGAGCAGAAATCAGACATAGGCTCTATTTCCTTTATGCATAAATATACTCCCTGTCTTCCTTCAACATCCAGACAAATAAACTCCTGAATTTTTATAAGAAGAGACAATTTCCTCCTGGCAATGAAATAGTTGGAATTGCTACAGTCTGTGACAGTGGAGACACCCTCTTACCAAATATCTGCCAACACATCTTAGAAAAAAAAAAAAAAATTCCAGAAAAGAGGACAGAACATAACCCAGGGGGGGCTTCAAGCCCCAACGCCACACCCTTTTTTTTTTTTTTTTTGTCACAGCCACGGACAAAGCTGTAAACATTTCCAAAGCCAGGAAAATGAAAATATCCAAGCCTGTTTTGTCATCAAACTGAGATCTGCAGCAGAATGCAGGAGCTTCAGGAGGGTGGAGGGGATGGAAACCAACGCACCTTTGCCGAGCGTCTTGGCCTCGATGATCTCGCTTTTTATCCCCGGCCCCACCCCGTTCTGGGCAGTCAGGGTGAACTTGTACCAGGTGCCACACTTCAGGGTCTCCAGCCTGTAGGACCTCTCACTGGGGCTGATGGGGAAACTGCCCCACTGCTCACTGTTATCCTCAGAGTACTGCAGAATGTAACCTGGAGGGAAAGCAACGGTGTCACAAATCCTGCAGGTAACCCAAGGAGGCATTTTAAAGTCCTAATAAAATTGGGGGGGAAAAAAAAAATTCCCACGTTCAGGGAAACATACAGCTTTCCCCTGACTGAAAGATACCAGGCAATGCATTTTGCCCACCCTGACAACAGCTTAAATACAATTTTTTCATGGTGGTTCCAAAGGGAAAAGAAAAGGATGGATCTTTCTAAGGACCCTTCAATCAGCAACAACCAGATGATGAACCTGGACCCTCCAAAATGAGTGGTTAGAGATTACACGCCTGGAAAATCAGATAGAGCAACTGTCATAACAGCTGAGGAGAAAGTGATTAAATGTGTGAATAAACCACCACAAAGACAAACTGCAATTTACTGAAAGCTGTTATCACCAGGATAGTGCACATTAAGGGCTGACAGCAATACAGATTGGGTTGTTTTCCTTTTTTTATTATTTTTTTTTATTTTTAATTTTTTTTTGGAGCCATTCATAATTGTATGCTAGTCCTATCAGCCTATGATAGTTTAGTAAGAAGCAGTAATTAACCTGAATTACATTACCTCGGATAGAACTGCCACCATTGTCTCCAGGTATCCAGGAAAGAGTGATAGAGGAAGATGTAGTTTTGGATACAGTGAGTCTTGGCTGGTCTGGTGGAACTAGATGGGAAATAGTTAAAAATAGAAAATGCAATCAAATGGTTTGACACGATCTTAATCACTTCTAACAGTCATTTATCAAATAGCTGTTTTGAGTTGCAAAAAATGCAAATGATTTCTGTCAAAGTGTCTGTTTAGCTGACATCCTTGGCTAAGACAAGAACAGACAAGCTCTCATTTTTTTTTTTATTTAACTTTATGCACAATTTTGTCTTTCAATTCTTAACCTTTGTTTTTCTCTGAATTATTTTGCATCTGTCCTGTTAGACCTCAATGGCACACGAGCTACCCAGCCATTTATTTTCATTGTTTTTGATATCTGTTTTGGGGAGAAGATAAAATTTTAGTGGCAGGAAACATTGGCTGTTGCAAATGGTGCCCCACTCATTCCTGTGCTTGCAGGCTATTATGACAAAAATGAAAAAAAAAAGGTGCAAATCAAGGGCTTCTACCAGTGCAAATGTGGAAGTTAATTAGGTATCATAGATAGATTTGTGACTGGAGGCAGATCCAGTCCTCTTCCAAATCACTGAGGCTTTTGGTATAAAGAATTCCCAACCCTGTCAGCAAAGACAGGAAACACTTCTATTCTGCTACTCCCCATAAAAATTACGGGGGATGGAAGATCAAGGTTCCAAGGACCAGGAATAAACCAGAGGTTTCAACTCTCATCCACTTCCTATTTCCCACCTTCCTTTGGAAGAAAATCACGGAATGGTTTGGGTTGGAAAAGGTCTTAAAGATCATCTCATTCCAATCCACTGCCATGGGCAGGGACACCTTCCAATAGACCAGGTTGCTCTGCATCCCATCCAGCCTGGCCTTGGGCACTGCCAGGGATCCAGGGGCAGCCACAGCTGCTCTGGGCACCCTGTGCCAGGGCCTGCCCACCCTCACTGAAGGAATTTCTTCTGGCATAAAGGGCAGAGAAGGAGCCATGCCACATCCCAACAAGTTGCACTGGACAGGGCAAACTGGGACTAGGAATTGACACAGGGAACTGGAACTGAAAATGGACTGGGAATGTTCTACTGCCAGAAACACAGACAATATTGAGCTTTGCTGCCTCAAGAATAAGGAGTGAGGCAGGGCCAGCGTCCATGCTTGGAAAGGATCAAGAAGCATTGGCAAAGATGGGATGGAAATCTGGGGAGGAGAGACGACAGGATGGCCACAGCACCTCTGGCATGGCAGAGAAGGGGGTGGTGGTGTCAGCGACCTGTGCTGGCAGGAGCTGCCCTTGTCCAGACACAGTCCTGTGAGCAGGCAGGACAGAGGTCCAAAATGCTCTGCTGTGTCCAGCATTCTGCTGCCAGAGAACATTGCCTGCTTTGGCTATGCTTGGGGGGCAGCTCTTCCTGCAGAGTGAAACTCCAGGGAAAGCTCCCCACTGCAGCTCATATTTGAGTCGTCAGATTGCAGAATAATGGGTTCTGATACAAGGCAGAGTCTGCTGGTTTCCAGCTGTGGATTAGTTCAAAGAGAAGTTGATTTTTTTGCCCTCACAGGGCCAAACAGGGCTGAAGAAAACAGAAGAGACAGTTTATACTCTAAAGGAAAATTCCCTTTGTGAGATGGATTTGTTCTGTTATTCTGAGTGACTTGGCTGATTCCATGGGGAATCTGCACACACTACACAGGGAAAGATTTATTGCAAAAGCTTTCATCCCAGCTTCACCCTATCTGCAAAAAATGGTGGCCCCACATATTAAAAACCACTCTTTGTCTGTCCCTTAGGGAAGTAATATTGATTTGCTTTTAGTTGCTGCAGTTCAATAACAGCAAATATATGCAATTACAGAAGTACTTAGTGAAATATAAATATAAGATTTCCACTTGATGGTGTTTTCTCTCCCTACTTCCTGTTGTGGTCATGCTTCAAACATTGCAGAAGAGTGTCTCTGGTTTCTGTTGGATTGTAGGGAAGCTGATATATGCCAATATCTGCCATGATGTTTGCTCCAAGGCTTAGTGGAATGGTTTATGCAGGGGGAGAGGGGGACTGCAGTGGAAACACTGCACTCTCTCTGTGCTCTCATGTGTTTGCACTTGAAGTTTAAATTCCACATCCAAGAGAGTGATGGTCCACTCTGGTACAAAAAAATTTGCAGCCAACTGAAGCATTTGTAGGATCTGCTTTAGTGCAAGTGAGCAAGGAAATCTGGGAATTCCTGGTACATTAATACACATGTATTACTCTTAGTTCATATTCTTATACTGTCCCTGCCTTTGTACACATCAACACCATCCTGGATGCACCTTGTGCCTTTCAACATGAATATAAAATGTAGCTGAAGAAACGCATTAGCTGAAGGGGTACTGATGTTTCATCTCCAATGCTTCCTCACATTCACCTCATAATAAAATTCTGCACCTGCATAATGAAGTTTTTGTGCAAGGTCTCAGTATGGAGGCAAATTTCTGCTGGTAGCTTTTCAGGAGCTAAATTAAAGGCCTTCACATCTTTCTGAATTTTGTAATATTAAAATGATACATGTGATACGTGCAAGGAGAAAGCAGAAGCTGATACTTTCTGTATGAAGAACTAGAACATAACGGAACACAAGCACGTGGTTGTTCAATCTTAGGAGAAAAAAAACCTCATATAGAGACTTAACTGAGTGTGTGAATTGTTTCACCAAAAGCACCATTTTCGAGATCATAAAATGCCCACGGCTGAGCCAGAATGACATATATTAATTTGGAAGGATTAGACCTGCCCTAATACACATAAACACTATTATTTTGCATTTCAAACAGACACACCTCTGCATTACCCAGCACCACTTTAAAGCCGTGGCAACGAGTCCGAGGTAGATCCAACAGCCTTACCTTGTACCTGCAAATTCAAAATGATTTCATCTGATCCCCAGTTGTTGCTGGCCACACAGCTGTAGTACCCAGAGTCTTCTGCTTTCACAGTCCTGATGACGAAGCTGCCGTTGCTGAAGATGCTCCTTCGCCCATCAATCATCACTAGGCTGGGTGTCCCGTTACTGCCTCACAGGAAACAAAGTGCATACATTAAAGAAGTTACAATCAAAATTACTCACAAGTGGATTTCTTTTTTTTCTTTTTTTTCTTTTTTTTTTTTTTTTTTTTTTTTTTTTTTTTTTTTTTTTTTTTTGAAGCAGCTAAGAATGGAAAGAGGGGAAAAAGCGTGGGGTGAGGCGTGTCCTTTTAATAAGGCAGCAAAGGAGTATTTTCTGTTGGGAAACACCTATCATTTGCTTAAAAATGCACTTTTCCTGGAGCCAGTGTGAGTGAAAACAGAAATTCACTCCTTCCTCAACTTGTTATGTCATAAAGATGCTGAAACAAGAGTATAGGCAGTTCCTGGCTCTGAAGTTCATCCTTGTGAAATCATAGGTATTTATACCAATGCACAAGGTGGTTTCATAGCATTGTAGTTTCCCTGCTTACACAGTGCTTGGATGAAAATTATTGTCCATGTGTGTTTCCAAGTGGTCAGACTGCGAAACTAAAGCTGAAAACAGAATAATGGAAAATTAAATATGTGCAAGACATTTACTGCCCACCTCAGCACAAATCACTGCATCGGGCACTTTGCTCTCTGAGAATAAAACCTTCCTGTCTGCCTGAGGATTAAACAAAAACGCTCCTAAGTTTTACATTTTGAATGTTTACCTTTAGCCCTTCTTCATTATTCTTTCTCCCTTTGATGCCCTGCAGTCACCACAGCCAATTAGCTGAAGGAATTTAAACTTAAATCTAAACCCCTCATCTACTGCGACCACGCGCAAATCACCACCAACAGTCTTTCTCCTTCCTGCCAGCGATCCAGGGCTTCCCTCCCCACAGCCCCACAGGATTTTAAGGAAATGGGCTTTATGTGAGCTGTACATTTAGTTGCTGGTTACCTATCCTTCATCCATTTGACTGTTGGAGCTGGGTCCCCCACGGCTTTGCAAGGGAGGACAATGTCCTTCATCCAGGGGGTTGTCACCGTCCCGCTGAAGGTCAGAATCCTGGCAGGAGCTGGGAGGATAGAAGAGCAAGAGAGACTGAAGTGAGGTGTCTGTTCATACAGCCCTTGGAAGGGAAATAGGGACACCCACAGTTAAAGGGGGAACGCCAAACCAGTCTAAAAATGGTGGTTTGAGGGGACTGATTCCTTTTAGCTGGTAATGTTAGCTATTTATTCAAGCAAAATATCAGTTTCAGCAGCTGGAAGATAAGTAGCTAAAAGAGAGATGAGGCACAGGATTGGAAGAGTCTTTGTAGAGAAGAAGAGCAAACCCAGTTATTTATCATCTTTACTGACTTTTATATATTTTGGAGTAGAAAATATGGATGAAAATTATTTCCAAGGGATGCTTCTCATGCCACTTCCAGCAAGAATTGTTCACAGTAGACAGGTGTCTCATAAAAACTAAATTATTGATACATCTCTTTTACAAGAATTTTCATATTAAGCAAAATAAACCTTAATGTATATTAGTACATTAGTAGAGTCTATCTGGAATCCACAAACGTGAACAAGCTAAAATCAGTCTTCATCAGCTCTCAGATCACCTAAATATATGTTTAAAAAAATTTCACTCGTGTATTTTCATTTTATAGGTTGTTTAGAATTTCATTTTTTATTCCTCAAGAATGACCCTTGACAGAAATAGACTTTCTGCTGGCCTCTAAATATACATTTTAAAGGCATATGCTGAATACAGATAGACAAAATACTGTATTTTTACATCTGATCTACTTCAGTCGTGCACACCGATCAGAATTTATACTTAATAATCCATTTTGCACCAATTAGGAGAACATGAAAAAGAGACTCGGCATCAAATATAACTGGGACAGTTAATCTGGAAAAAGATTCATGCATAAAAGAACAGGCCTTGAAAAATTAAGCAAAATTACTTGAGTAGGCTGCAATGGGACTTGAGATATTCACAAAAAGAAAAGATCTCACAGATTATACAATCAGTTTGGACTGTGTTGCCTGTATTCTCTTCAAGCACTGTTGAAGGCCAAGCTTCTCAAGAGGGTTTTGTTGTTTTTTTTTTTCCTCTGCTCAAAATTTTAATTCAAACACCAGTTGAAGATCTAGGTAACAGACAAAGTGAAGGTTGGGTAATGGAACAGCCCCACTTTCCTAACAGCCAAGCATCAACACATCCTGTCTGTCCTGGCCAAACAGCAGCTGGAGATCCCTGGCTCCCTCCTTCCAGAGCTCTGAGGTTTAACCCTGTCAGGACAGAGCTGTGGTTTGTGCTGCCCTGGGAAGGTCACCAGGGTGATGCAAAGGCACTGGGCAGTCAGAGGCTCTCATGGATCAGGCTGGTTTTCCACCTGGGCACTCCTAAGGTAACATTTTCTAGAAGAGACTTACACAGGGCTGTAGTCCCACAAGCCACCTGTGTTGGGTTTGTATGGCCAGGTTCTGGTAGTGGGAAGGTTACAGCTTGCCAGAAGCTTCCCCCATGTCCAACAGATGTGATGAACAGCTTGTAACCCCTATTCCCATCTTCCTGTGCTCCTGGGGAGGAGGAGGAGGTAGAGCTAGGGAGGAGGGAGGGGTGTAGGGAAGGTGTTTTTAAGATTTTTCTTCTCATTATCATGCTCTGATTTTGTTGGTAATGAATTCAATTCATATCTCTAACTCGAGTCTGTTTTGCCCAGGACAGTACTTTGTGAGTGGTCTCCCTCTGTCCTCATCTCAGCTCATGATCCTTTGACCCTTTTCTATTTTCCCTCCCCTGCCCAGCTGCAGAGGGGAGTGATAGAGAAGCTCTGCTGGGTGTCTGGCACCCAGCCTGGCTCAACCTACCACACCATGGGCTAATTAACCAAAGTAATTCAAGCAGAAGAATGCTCAGAGCACCCAGGGACACAGAGTGAAATGCTGACTCCACTGAAGCTGGTGTTAGAAGTCACATTTGTCTTCAGTGGTGCCAGGTTTTGCTGCAGGAGGTGCCTCGTGGCTCTCATGCCAGCCTTGAGAAGCAGCAGGAGATGCTGTCAGCTCTATCTACAAAACATCTGTGAGCATCTGGACTGCTCAGATTCTTGTCCTGTGCAAAATTCCCTCTGCAACATGAAGTCTGAAAACTCGTTTAGAATTGACTGTTAATCATTTTCTCTGTGGCCTTCCCACATTTCCAGGGTTTCTTGAAACATCCAGCTACTCCTAACTGTTGCCAGTTCCTGTAGGACAAAAGGTGGAATTACAGGAATCCTGCTGAAGCCTTCAGCATGACATGGCACCACTGTTAGCAAACTTTCTGTGTTATCCCTTTGTTTTTAACAGTTATGTCAACGTGAATTCTTCCTTAAGAAGTCAGAGGCTGGACATCAAATGTTGAAAGTGCAACATTCTTGTTGTAGCTCCTGGTTTTCAATATCCTGTATCCCTCATTTTACAGAGATGTCTGGAGGTAACATAAATCCTATAGGAGTCTAAGCCACTGGTAAGATGATAGGCCATGACTCAGAAAATTATCAGAAAAGCACAGTGAACTATTTTTTGGGAAAGTATCCACAGCTTTCTATGGATTTTCTCATTCCTTCCATGTACTGAGTGCTTTTAAAAGAAATGGTAAAACAGCAGGAAATTTTTCAAGCCCAATTTTCTTTATAGCTGAACTTCAAACGATGTCCTGAGACTGCTAAAAGGCGCACAGCGAAAACTAGAAACAAAATAAGTGTCAAGTGAAATCCACCTCAGAGCAATAGGCTTGAAATTCTAGCAGGCATTCATGAGGTAAAAAAGCCTGGAGTCTCACAGACCTCTTTCTTTTGAGCCATGGGAATTTTAGGAATCATATGGGTAAGCTGCAGGGTTTACTTCTTTGTTATCAAAGCTACCCACATGCCTACACACCTCCCTCCAGCCTTACATTTGATGGCATGGCACTGGATTAGGGCTGTGCCTGTTCCTATTTTTTTTTTTTTTTTTTTACAAATTACCCAATTATTGAAGATAAAGAGGTTCCTTCACAGAACAGTGCACTCTCTCATGATAATGCAGTTTTCTGCAGGTTTGTTTGTTTAAAGTACAAATCCTCTACCTAAATTTACTGTCACAGAAATGGGAATGGGCAGAGATTCTTTGCAAGAGGCTGGGGTTTTCTTCCTCTGGAGGACACATCTGTGTTTTAAAGGTGAACTTTAGAAGGGAGCTGAACAAGAGCTATGACAGTTCACTGCAGTTCAGCTTAAAACAAATAAAAGAGGCAACAGTGAATTCCCTGTGTCAGGAGATTGTGTCGTTTACTTTCTCACAGAAAAAGGTGGGCAGGCCCTGGCACAGGGTGCCCAGAGCAGCTGTGGCTGCCCCTGGATCCCTGGCAGTGCCCAAGGCCAGGTTGGACACTGGGGCTTGGAGCAGCCTGGGACAGTGGGAGGTGTCCCTGCCCATGGCAGAGGGTGGAATGGGATGATCTTTAAGGTCCCTTCCAACCCAGCCCATTCCATGGTTCTCTGTTTGTAATATCCCCTGCATTCCAGCCTGACGAACCATCAAAGAAACAGACCAGTGTGCACGGTCATGTGAACCCCACGTTACTTAAAAACATTAAACACACAAAGCAACACAGGCTAGGGGGGAAATTTGTTCCAAATTAATGCTCAGGTAGTTTAGGAAACCAGGGGAAACTCAAAAGTCAGAGAGTTGTCCCCAGAGGATCAGATTGCCAGGGGTCTGGATCTGTTATCGTCACACTGGCAGCAAATGCCATTCCCCATCAGTCATGGTCAGTAAATCACAGGGACAAGTGCATGCAAGGTTTTTTGTCTTCTGACTATACTTGATAGGCTAAACCCACTTCTTTCAAGTCAGCAGTGAAGAGTAATTTCAGGGGCAGGAGCACAGCTTGCTTACGTGGAGGCTGAACTTTCATTGCCATGATTATTTTCTGTTTGTTGGGGATTTTTTTTTATTTTATTATTTCTGTCAGTTAATTACAGAGAATAACAATCTGTTCTGAGAAATGAAGACACTAAAGAAAGAAAGAAATGTTAACTTGAATTAAGCTTTCATTTAAATTGGACTATCCATTTCACATCAAACCCCTATCTAGACATCCTCATTGTTCTCAAAGGAGTTCTTAAAGGGGTTATAATTAAGTTGACATAATTCAATTCAAAGTTAACTCTTATTAGCTGTCATGATGGTATCATTACTTGGACAGTTACTGTGCAGTAAGAAGAGGAAAAAAAAAAAAAAGGAAGCAAACAACTACAAAATAATGGCCCACAGGATGTTTTTGCATTGGGAACTTATGGCAAAATCAGGCTTTAACTGCTTCTGACCCCGGGATGTGCTGTTTGCTACAGATATAGTGGGAGGTGAAAAAGGTCTTTGAGGCTTTGAGCTCTGCCCATCCCTCCTCACTGTGCAGCCACTGCCCTCAGCACTGATCACCACTTTCTCCAGCTCCCTAAAAAGCCCTGTGATGCATTCATAAAGGGAATTTTGTATGTGATACAATAATTTCTAACCTAGCTACATCCAAAGTTCATGAAATTGCTATCAGTATTCCTAGCACCCATCAAACCCTCCACAAATGGATTATTCATTACTTTTACAGTCCTAAGTGCATGTAAGAGGCTTTTCCTGAGCATCATCTAATGCAGACTTTATATTGGAGCATCACTACAAACTCTAAGGTTGACTGGATGCATTCTACTGTCCTTTGAAATAAAGTCTTCTTCAGACTGACCTGTCTATATTGAAGTAATTAATTATTTTTTTCTTTTAAGTCATCTTGCCTTTTCATAAAAGTTATTTTTAAGTTCACTTATTTGTCATCATGGATTATGTTACATAAGCTTCAGAGGAGCAGAATTAATTCTGGTAAGCTGGATCAGTTTAAGTACATGTGGGTCAAGTTGCAACTTTTCGATTTTTGGCAAACAGAGAGCAATTGCACACTACAATTCCTCATAAATTGAGGCCATGAATATTGGTGCCTGCAAAGCCTGAATTGATCTGTGTTCATCTTTGAACATTTCACCCTTTTCAAAATGCATAGGGCATGGAAAAACAGAACTTCTAGTGCATTTTGTGCAGGGTCTGCCTGAAGCCTCAATCTCTTAGTACTGCGCCATGTCTAATAAGTTTTGCTCTTATTTGAGCATCTATTTTTATGTTTATTTTTGTTTCTTTTTTCTTTTCATCACCACACACTGATTACACACGGGTGACAGCAAAGGAGGAGCACACTGAAACCTTTGCCCTTTTACCCTGAGTTGTTCTTTCATGACCTTCCTTCACTGGTGTCCTTTACACTCCTTATCCCCCTTTTAGAATCTCAGCTTTGGTCTCAGTGATGTTCCTCATGCAGTGTGCACTTAGGCTACAATGGAAAAGCTCCAGATTTTTCAGATCTGAAGAACCCTGTTTGCAGCTTCCACACACTGGGAAAGTGTCATGTGTTCAAACAGCACCTCCAAAATCAGCAATACCAACCACAATAATCATAGAATCCTAGAAGGGTTGGCTTGGAAGGAAGGTTAAAGATCATATAGTTCCAACCCCCTGCCATGGGCCACTGCCCCAGGCTGCTCCCATCCCCAGTGTCCAACCTTGGGCACTGCNACAGCTCTGATGTTAATCTACCATCATTAAAATGGTGAGCTACCAGCTCGACAGGTAGGAACAGGGAGATGGTGATGGTGTTTACTCTTCAATGCAGAAAGCATCTCCATGTTGGTGACACCAGGCTGAAGTTCAGCAAAGCCTTTTCAGAAAGAACCCGTCATCATAATGCACTAGACACTCTGTTTTACATCTTTACATCATTAAACACCCAAGTGAAGAATTAGCAGGCTTGTAAAACTGTAAAGCCAATTAAATGTATCTAATCTTGCAGCTCTAGGGATCTGTGCATTTCTCTGCCCATCCTGGCACAGGCTGTAATGGTATCAGGTGGAGTAGTAAAATAAAAAAACCCATTTGAAGACCCCATGTAGAGATTGAGTGGGATGGAACTCTCCTCACTTTGCTGTTCAAAATGCTAGGCCTCCATTTCCAAGCCAAGGTGCTCCAATGTTGCAAGCATCACATATCAAAAGGCAGAACTCACAGGCCCCAGCAATATCTTTTAATAGAACAACTAATACAGCTGGAAATAAATATTCAAGATTTGAGGCACATTATCCTTTCATCACATCTGAAATAGAAGCAGCAAACTTCAAAGCTAATGCAAGTAGAGAACAATTGTTCAGAGTTTAGATATGTTAATCAGACCATTTTATACAAGATGGTACTTGTGGAGTACACAAGGGATATTACTAAGGGAAGGAACGATAAAGAAGTTACCTCGTACAGCAAGGAAAAGAAACATATTCAGAGGGGGAGAGGCACCATCTACAAACCCCCCCGTACCTACCTACCTAACAACTGAAGATAAAAATTGCTCCAAAAAGCAATCTATTCCCTTCTAAGGTAAGCTGGATGAGCTACCCCCCTGCAGGAGCGCGTCATCCCCTCTCTGCTGACTCCAGCAAAAGCCTGAGCAATTGGGCTGCCAGTTGTCACCTCGCCTTTCGCAGCCGCTCCTGACGAACCCCACCCTCCGTGAGGCACAATTTCTCGGGGGGTCTCTCTGTTCCCCCAAGATCAGGGTGATCTTTGCCCTTTGTCCTCGGGAAGCCCCGAGCCGCCCGCAGGAAAGACGAGGAGCCTTTAGATGTTCTTTTTCAAGGCTACTCTTCTTGTTTATTTTTTCTTATCACAAACTTTTTCTCTGAGCTCTGCCAGGGTCTGGACAGCACGGGCAACAGGTGGCAACTGCCCGCCTGCCCCCAGCTCGTCATCTTATATACAGATAATTACGTGAACATTATTTACAGTTTTGAACCAATATCTACACTTTACACTAAACAGGTGCCTTTCACTCTAACCCAATCCCTCTAAATCTACTTAATGTCATCACCACTGTGCAAAATGGAGACGAAGAAGAAGGAGAAGACCCTAGGGCAACGCCCAGAATCCTCCATCTTGTCTCTGGTCACCCCTATTCTAAAATTCTTAATGTTAAAATATTACTACTTTCTATTGCCCTTGAGAGCTTGCAATTCTTCCCGTAGTGTTGGTAACTTTTCCCATGGACTATAGTCGAGGCCCTTGCTTGTCTGGGGTCTATGCCAGGGTCTGCAACCCCCCTGTACATTTCTCAGACCCCCCTGTACAGGTTTTAAACTGTCCAGGGTTTCCAGAGGAATACCCTGGACTCCAACACAATTCTGGCAGCAGGGAGCACGGCAGAGCCCCGGCTGGCCCCGAGCAGCTGTCCCTGTACCTTTGGCCAGAGGTTCCACCGTGATGATCTCGCTGCTGTTGCCTCTTCCCGCAGCCGTCACGGCCACCACCCAGACGCTGTACTGGCGATTCCGGCTCAGGTTGGGGATTCTGTAGGAAAATGAGTCGGGAGAGGCTTCAAACTCGCTGATCACCTGTGGGTGGGAGAGACAAATGTTTTCCAGGCTAAAATAAGCAGTATTTGGAGAAAAATGTGAGTGCTACAAAGGCTGTCACTTTCAGGGCTCTTCGGATGAGGATCAATTGCTCCAAACAGATGGCAGATGGCAATAGACAGAGCAGGCACAGTAACTTGTTGCAATCCATTCATATTCAGTGAATTTGTGCCTTGCTTACAGATTGGCTTGATTCAGATTAGGACTTTTATGTGCCACTTATCTTTACAGGGTTGGATAAACAACGGGAGTGAATAAATACGGCTAAATTTTACCATCAATAGTTCTGACAAACTGATTTAGCTCTACACAAAACTTTCCCAGTGGAGGATTCAGTGCTGCATCCGCTGTGAAATCCGGAGTTTAGTATTTCTGTCACCTAGAAGCTTTGGTGTTCCTTATTCCTGGGTTTTGGTGGCTTATCCCTTCAGCAGTGGAGCAAACCAAGGAATAAAACTGTGCTCTGTGACAGACTGTTCAAACTTCCCCCAAGTCTAGCTCTGCTTAATCCCGAAATTACTTCCATTCAGAGACTCCCAGCTGAAGGTCATCTCAGCCAGTTGGCTGCATTAGCAGGGAAGGACAAGTGCTGGAAGAAATGCCAGTTCAGCCTCTCCTCTGTCACTCAAGTGCCTCTGCCCAAGGGCTGCAGCAGAGCCAACCAGCTGCTCTGCTCATCCACGAGAGCTTCTGCATCCTGCTTGGAGCAACCTGTGCAGGGAAAGGTGTGGAGGAACACAGAGATCCCTCCAGGGGGCTTTGGGAGCCTCAGCACGGCCTCCACAGGAAGTCTGAGGAGGGAAATCTCAGCTCTGAGCAGCGTTACAGCGCTCGATGTTGCCACTTTTATTTCTGACACGGGCTCTGTGATGCCTGCACGTAGAAATAGAGGGGTAATGAACCATTGGAATTAATAATACTCACTTCCCTGTGCAGTGCTGAGCCTGGTAACGGCTAACTAACACTAGGCTAAAAATAATTAGAAGGTTAATGACGTAGAAAAGAAGATTTTAGCAGGAATCAGCATTAAAAATGATGCATCAATGTAATCTAAACTTGGTTCAGACTGACAGAGTGTGCAAGGAGTCTCTTTGATATACAAATATCTGCCTGTGATAAAGGCCAATTCCACCTGATTAGCATTTCAAAAGGCACATTGACCTGAAAACATTGGAATAGGTAGTCCTTCAAAGTGAATTCCAAATAAATAAGAGATGTTTCTGAGATAAGTGTTGAACACCTCTCCATGAGAACTGGCAGACAGCTCCAGCTGCTGAATGGGTCACTGCATTTCTCTGTTCTTGAGCTGGCATCTCCTACAGCCAGGGGAAGAGGGGAGTTCATCTCCTCTCACACTTGAAATCCAGAGTGAAGACATCTGTCTCTAAGCCAGGCACCTCAGCTCCCTTCAGAGGCCATGCAAAGGCTCTTACAAAGAACACATTTTGTTCCTTCCACCGAGAGTGATTTTTCTGGGAAGATTGGCTTGCTCCAGCCACGTTCCCCAGGCTCAGAACAAGCCCAGAGGAAGAACGTGCCGTATTTTCTGGCCAAACTCATTGCCCCTTTGCTTGTCAAAATGCCAAATTAGTTTGTCCCATTTAGCCAGCGCTTGCCTGAGTTCCCACTTCTGATATGAAGAGGTCAATGCAGCCAGACACCTTTATTATAACGTGAAATATTGCAGCAGGTTTTGAGAACCATCTGCCTTGACATTTACACAAGAATATTGGACAAATGCCCGTAGCTTGACAGGCTGGATCCTTGTGAGGTCATACATAAAAATTAATGTATTGATCATGGCAGAGGAGGCTGAAATTTCATATTCATGAGGCAGCATTTCCTACAGGTAATTTGAAAGTCAAACAGGCCAGGCTGTCTCTGGCACTTTGGCTCCACTCATTAATGCAGTTACCTAGCACAGGTTTCCTCTAAACCACCTACTGACATGGGACATGGATACAGCATTGAGGATCAGCTAAACATCACAGAATTCCTTAGTGCTATCTTTCATTCCAGCAACCACCAGCTCTTTCTCACTGGAACTCCAAAGATGGACAAACAGCAGGATTTCCTGCTCTAAAGCTTTTAAAATGCCTTGTTTTCAATTCCTTTCTTTCTCCCAGCATCATTCACCCATTTGCATCTGTGGCTATTTCAAAGGTAAAATCAATTATTAGAATTAATTTATTAATTGAATCTGGTAAATGCATCTTCACTAAATTAACAACTCATTTTCTTAAAACAAGCAAAGGATTTTGGTTTCTAACTGGTTAACATACATTTTGTGTTTCCTCAGCTCACATTCCCTTTTAAACACTTGGGGATGCTTCAGTGACAAAGAATCGATTTTACTTTAAACTTTTGCCTGTCATTTCAATTAGCCTAACATGCCAGAGACTTTGATTACACAAGAAGAAAAAAAGGCAGTTTTGTCAGCAAAGAGAAGATTAAACAATTGAAATAAGAAATATTTAAAGGAATGTCACCTTGTCACATATTGGCCCATGCATGTGCCAGTATAAAACATAAACTGCTGTTCAATCTTAGAAGCAGTAACATGCTTGCTCAGGGGATTTTTTCCCTAACTGCTATTTTTCTTAAGCTTATAGATGATGGGTTAATTTTTCTTCTGTCTTTAGCTCACTGTCCAAGAAGGAGAGACAGAGATCAGCCTCTGAAATCCAGCAAGGGCTGTGAAGAGTAAAATGAAATCAAAATCCTTTATCAGGGTGCAGTCAATCCACTTCCCCAAGCAGACAATGGCAAGAGATGCTGAGGAACAGCTGGTGCAAGGAACATAATTTTCCTCTGCAACTTCAGCCCTACTGGTGTGCATTTCTTTGTACACTTTGAAGCAGCATGCCATCTCCAGGCATTTCTGACTCCTTTAAAGCAGAGTTTAATAGGTAATGTGCAAAACTCTCATCCCTCTGGCTTCGGTTTTTAATTGCTCATTCTATTTGTTGGCTTGTTTGCTGTGGTTTTTTAACACAACCTGGGAAAAATTCAGAAGAGTGCTATAGAAAAAAAAAAATACATTTCTAACAGTTTTCCAAGCAGTCAGGGAGTTTCCCAAGAAGGGAGTTAAGACAACAAATAGAATTTACCATGGGCTGGAAGGCTGTTTAGTGAAAGGTAGCCTGCACCTTGCTTGCAGCTGGTTCCACATAACTTCTGATTAGATAAGTGAAGGACAGATCTCTGTCTCTGCTCTATGCACCAGCAAAGCTGGAAGTCAACTGGGAAAGCCATACAGGGAGAAACAGCCCAGGCTTGGGGTGTGTGTTGTGAAGTAAGAGCATGTACAAGTTGGTTACCTGTGTATTGGCTTCTTCATGCTGAGAATTAAAATTAAATAATACATCTACTACCTAGAGTGGGGTGTATGCTTTCATTCCAATTTTAGGTAGAAAAAATGGCATCATCTAAAAACGGAGCTGAAAGGACTCTGAGAGATCACCTGAGTCTTTCTTCTTTAAACCATGTTCAGCTGTGTCTGCACAATTTCAAAGAGATTTTCCCAACCTGATTTTGAAGACTTACAATAAAAGGAGATTTTGCAACTCCCTAGGCTGCACACCCTATTTCACTGCTTAACTAATCTCATGATTAGAAATCGTTTTTTTTAATCTAGCTTGAGTTTCCTGCTGCAGTTTCAACCCATAGATTCTTTTCCAGTCTATTAGGAACATGAAGAATAGATTATTACCTTGATCTTTGCACCAGTCTTCAATCTACATGAAGTTTTATCGTTCCTTTCCCCACCAGTACCCTTATCTTTTTACAACTAAATAACTCTGGTGCTTTCAACATTGTCCAGAAATCCCATTTTCTCTATCAGTTTCTCTAATAATATCTTCTGCTATCCTTCAGACTGTCTAAAGATGGTCCATAGCTTTCTCACAGTTTCCAAACCTGTACTCAACAATTCCAGGGATTCTCATTTGGCTTTTCAGGACAGGATTATAAAGGCTGTTAATGTTCATCTTGGGAGGCACAATAACCTCAAAATCCTCTTCTGAAGAATCAGGAGAATTGCTCTCTACACAGTACTTTTGCTGTTGGTTATTCAAGGCACCCATTTCCTCGCTAAATTTTATCCAACTTTTTCCAGACCAATTTCCCAGTTCATCAGGACCTGCCTGAATTCTGCTTCTGTCTCCAGCGTACATGCAACCCCTCCTAGCCTTGTCTCTCCTGCTAATTTAATAGGCAGCCTCTCCATTTCATTATCCAGGTCAGTAATGGAGCCACTGAACAAAAGTGGGCTCGGGAGAGACACTTAGGCCGCTCCCTCCTGCCCACAGCAACGAGCCTCTGGTTTTGCAGCCTCCCACAGAGCAGCACTGAGTTTGTTATATCTGGCCTGAGTTAAATCACTGAAATGCTGTTTGCATAGCTGGGTCTCTCTCAACAAACATCCGTCCTCTGGGCTCAGCTCTGCTGCGAAATGGGAGAGAGCCAGGTGGTGAGCTGAGCACTCCATCCCAGTGACCCACGCTGATTTTTGACTTGGTTTCTAGCTCAGTTTTGTGCTGCTCTAAACAGCTCTTTTCAAAATAATTCTGCTTTGGAGGGGCTCACGATAAGCAGTGTAGATGGACATCAGTCACCATCACATCCTCCTGGGGCCAGGTGCTGCTGCTTGGGCCCTGTGTCATCAGGTACAGATCAGGCCTTGAATAAGCGCCAGGTCTCACAAATAATTAAAGTAAGTCTTCAATTCTACAATTCTGTGGTAAAAACCACAACTATCTCCATCTTCTTGTACAACTCCATCACGGAATTGTCTACCTCACCCTACCTCAGGCATTGCTGCTCCTGGAAAGCACAGAATCATCAAGGCTGGAAGAGAGCTTCAAGTCTCACCATCACCCAGCACCAGCATCACCCCAAACCCAAGGGCCACCTCCAGGCTCCTCCTGAGCACTCCCACAGACAGGGACTCCAAACCTCCCTGGGCAGCTCATCCCAAGGCCTGATCACTCTGCCAGGGAAATTTCCATTTCTAATATCCAATCTGAACCTCCTCAGGTGTAACTTCAGGCCATTTCTGCTCATCCTTTCACTTTGGACATGACAGAGGAGACCAACCCCCACCTCACTAAAACCTTCTTTCAGGGAGTTGTAGAGAACAACGAGGTCCCACCTGAACCTTCTTTGCTCCAGACTGAGGAGCCTCAGTTCCCACAGCTGCTGCTCCTAAGACTTGTTTTTCAGACCCTTCTCAGGACACATTCCACCACTTCAAGGTCTTTTTGTGATGTGAGAGGCCCAAAACTCAATACAGAACTCAAGGGGCAGAGAGTGCTGAGATGTTTTATTCTGAAAATCACATTTTAGAGTCTCCTGGACTCACACGTTATCCAGTTCTGGGGGCTACACTAAGTTGTTTCCACCTGGAAGCAAACTGAGGTAATAAAAAATCAATACACATGTGTATTTATAGAGAATGAACTTCAAGTTCTGCATCCCTGAGAAGAGCAGACAGAACACTGCTGTGCCCTCTCAGTGAACTCCCTAAAGATGTGTAAGTCTGCCTGAGGTCACAAATTGTACTTTTCTTGAGTACTGCTGGCTTTTGCCTTCCTTTCACAGATGGACAGATTCTCAAAGCTCCAAATAACCACTGATCCTGGACCATGGTCCAGTAAGAGCTCTTGGCTGCCACTTTGGTCTAAAAATGGTTTCTGTTCTGGTGTTGGGTCATGTTTTGAAAGGTGGCATCTGTTTTTCACTCAGTATTATTGAAGGTAACTGCTGGAAACAGAAGCTGTGCACAAAAGTGAATGCAGCTGCCATATAACATTGTCACTTTTTTTTTTTTTCCCACCTTAATTTTTTTCACCTTTTTTTTTTTTTTTCCCCCCCTTGATTTTTTTTTCCTTTTTTTTTTTTTTTTTTTCACCTTAAAAGGTTGGAAAGTTTCAGATGGAAATTTTACGAAGAACAGAGGCAGCTCCCTGCCTTCCCACTGGCAGGAAAATCCTGAAAATCCAAAGAACCCCAGGATTCCAGAGGCTGGAAAAACCCTCCCAGCCCACGGAGTCCCAGCTCTGCCCGATGCCCACCTTGTCCCCAGCCCAGAGCACTGAGTGCCACCTCCAGGTGACACCTCCAGGGATGTGCACTCCAAACCTCCCTGGGCAGTCCCTGCCAAGGCCTGACCACCCTTTCCATAAAGAAATTCTTCCTGATGTCCAACCTGAGCCTTTCCTGGTGCAGTTTGAGGCCATTTCCTCTTGTCCTAGCAGCAGAGCCTGACTCCCACCTGCCTCTTCCCTCCTGTCAGGGAGTTCTGGAGAGCCAGAAAGTCTCCCCTGAGCCTCCTTTTCTACAGGATAAACACCTGGAGATCCCTCAGCTGATCCTGAATTCTCATTTCCAGATATTACCCCTGGAAGAAAACTCACTGTCTGGACTTCTAGATAGCCCACTTAGGGTCCACCACCTGCCTGTCCCTTTGGAGCACCTCCTGGAGAGTCCCTCAGCCTCTTGGTGAGGGAAGCAGTGTGTGGTGTCATGGGCTGGTGACCACGGGAAGGTCAGGACATCAAGGACTTATTGTCAGCCTGTATTGATATCCCTGGGTGTGAGACGAGGTAGTGAGAGAAGAAGGGAGGTTTATGAAAAAATCAATATCAAATTTGTTTTGGTAGGGCTTTACAAGAAGACCTTTTAAAAATCATATAAACCAGCACATCTTCAGGATCAATTTATGCTCTGTCACATCCCTCCTGAGGTCTGCTCTCTGACAAAAGTAAGGCCAAAAAAATGTGAAGTTGACAAAGCAATTAAAATAATGAATGTACCATATTTGGGAGCGGGCACCAAGGATGTGAAACAACGGCAAAAAGGCTAAAAATAGAACATGTGGTATATTAAAGAGACACATTTTAAATACCGTCCAATATAAGGTTTTAAAATAACCCCCAAATTATGCACTATTTCTATGCTAAATAAAGCACACAGGAATTAATAAGCATAAATATCTTCACGCTGTAAAAAGTGCTATATGGATACAGTGATAAATACTGCTTGTAATACACAAATCAATGAAGACATATTTAAAATTCATCCTTACAGAATCTGCTGACTCTAAATAAACTTCTGTTCAACAGCAACTTTATCTACTTAGCCAACTTCTGCCAGCTACTTCTTTTTTTTTCCAGGAAACTTTCAGCATCCTTCTAATCACTGAAAGATCCACAGTATGTAACAACAAATCATTTCTGCCTTATAATTGCATCAACTCTATTTTCCAAAGTTTTCTTTTATCCAAGTCTTTAATCTGGAGAGGAAACGAGGATCAGAAAGTGTGATGCAAACCCAAGGTGAGAATTTAGACAGATCCTATGCAAAAATCAATACAAAACTTGTGTCTGCCTGAAAGGATTGAGTGGAAAACACCTGGATGATGGGAATTTATGACAGCTAATAGTTTAAAGATCTAATTTAAGATAATTGTATGTACTTCCACATCCAGTTTATGTTGCAGACCAGCTGGTTTAAGATAAGCATGTATACTTTCTCTAGACTAAACAGAGAAAAGGGACACTTTCAGAAGGAGATTTATCTAGTTTATCACAGACATCTAGCTTCTTTCCTTAATGAAAGGAAATTCTGGATGACCCCAGAATAAGGATTTGTGCCTCTATTCAAGGTGTCTGAAGTCAGATGAATTAAATCCCAAGCAGAGTCTATGAATT
The DNA here is from genome assembly GCA_013400275.1 of Rhadina sibilatrix. Classification (NCBI taxonomy): domain Eukaryota; kingdom Metazoa; phylum Chordata; class Aves; order Passeriformes; family Phylloscopidae; genus Rhadina; species Rhadina sibilatrix. The sequence continues at coordinate 110,356 of VWYO01011541.1, forward strand.
ACAGACCAAGAGCAGCAATTATTCTCTTCTTCCACAGGGCAACCCCAAAGTTTCCTGAGTATGCTGGTTAAATCACATAATATATTTTCCCCTTAGTGGGTTTAAATAAAAGCAAAAAACTGAAACAAGTATAGAAGTCTAACAGGCTTAAGAGTATGTTTCTCACAGTAAAATGAGCAAATCAAAAGGATCAGTAACTGTCTGCCTCAGATGTTGGTCAGTTTCCAATATTGATTATGTTTCAAAGTACATTGACTTGGGATTTAGCCAAATATAAGATAATTTTCCTCTTCTCCATCACTGCTTTGCACCGCTTCATCTACAACCTATTCCAAATCCAACTGTTTCACAGAAATATTTCCAGGCCAACGTGAATCTTTGCTGGGCTTTCAGCTTCTGGATCTTTCTACATCCTTTGGAGAAGTCCAGAAATGTAGATTACAGTTTTTAAAGATTCTTTCCAGCACGTGTACCTGGGGCTGACTGTAGGGTTTGCACTATGAGGTAATTCCTAATCATCACTCCTATTTCAGCACTGGGGTCTGCTTTGTGCTCTGGTTCCTCATCCAGCTAATCCAGTTTATCATGACAGCAATCATCTGGGATCTTTGCAGGAATATTCTCACCCCATTCATCTGATTCAATAGTTCTGGGATTTCTTCTCCTTCCAGTCCTCAGGTTTCTGGGCTTTTGAGACCTCAGTAAAAGGTGGGTTTGAGGGACAAATCATCTCTTAGCAGAATCCCACAGCTAAGCAACAGTTTCATCGACCAGCATTTCAAAACAACCATCAGGATTAAAGAGCAGAGAACAAACTGGTTCTTCTTATTAGAAATGGTGGGTTTAAAATATACACCTGTATGCTTTGCAAGCTTCTTGTCATATTTGCCAATCTTTGGGTACCTGTGCTAGAAAATGAGGTAAAGAGCTGAGAAAATACAGGCCAGAAAATCATTTCTGTGTCAATAAATGGTATGACATCACCCAATCAGAAATACACACATTAAAGTCTAGTTTGACTTGTTGATTAGAAAAGTGTAGTCATTATGGTTGTTGTTGCTGTTTGGGTTTTGCTAATCTGCTGGTGGGTCACTCACTAATAAGAGCAAACACATTAAACAGGATTTTCCTGCTGTTTCCAGCAAAACAAGTCATTAATTTGTGCATCACTCCATGCTTTCTCCATAGAAAGCCTGGAGATTAATGGAAAGGAGTTGTGTAAGTAGAACTGCACTATAAAAGGATAATAAATGGAGACCATTCTCCTTTCTCAGTGATTTTCCTTTTCAGGACACAGTCAGTTGGTTCTTGTCTTTCCTCCACTCATGTGGAACTCACTTAAGATGTGAAATAAGTTGACCTTACTCCCACTCTCTGATTTCATGATAGTGGGAGCTAAAAGCAGAACTTTTTTTGGGAGACTGTGCATAAAAAGTGTTCAGATGGGAAAGACAAACAGTCCTGCCAGTGGCCTAAAATGTAATTTTATTGGAGACTTTTAACTTATGAGACATCTTGGTGTCAGTCTGATGTGTTTCTTTTCCTCAGAGAGTTGTGCATTAACTCTACCACTGTCTGGTTTCCCTTGTTATATAAAGATTTTGACCAATTTTCCAGTTTTACACTGCCATATAAAAATAAAATTAAGGTTGGAAGGTTCCTCTGGAGGTCACCCAGTCCACCCCCCTTCTCAAAGCAAGTTTAATTGCATCAAGTTGCTCAGGGTCGTGTCAAGTAAAGTCTTGAAAATTTCCATGTCTGGAGATCCCACAGTCTGGGCCCCAGCTTCAATATTTGACCAAGATCTCATGGTAATTTTTTCCCTCAGCTGATCAGAATTTCCCACCCCAAAAATTCTCTCTCCTTGTGCATAGGAACTTTCTCATCCCTTCCTGCACCAGGAAACACTGATCCTCAACCTTCCTTCTCCTGCCCTCAGCACTCTCCTGCCTGTTCTGAGATCAAAGTTTTGCAGGCTGGCTAACCCGTGTGTCACAGCAACCTTCTCCAGATACTTTCTGACATCTAAATTGTATTTAATCTAATCCCACTGATTCTTCCTTAAGCATAGTACTGACCTGAATGCAACAAGAGGCTGGTGGTTGCTTTTTGGGAGGGCTTTTTTTTTTGTCTTTTTTTTTTACTTCAAAAAACCCCCAAATCTCCTTTTCTGTTGCACTTTGAAAATCCCTGGCAATGCACAGCCACAGCCCAAGGCAGGAAGTGCTGGAGCAGCCTCCTGAGGCTGCACAACCAGGAGGAACTGAAGCAGCCTAATTTCTGTGCTAGGATTCCAACTGTGTTCCATGTGCGTGGCACTGTGGGGGAAAATCCCCCTGCCAGGATGGGATAACAGTGACAGCTCTTCCCTGAGACCTGGGCAGGATGAGTGCCATGAGCATCCTGCCAGTACAATTGGAATCATCACTCTTGGAAGGAATCTGGCCATCATGGGACCACTACAGGTGGTTTTCAGAAGCCAGATCCTACAAAAAGTTGGACATGGATGTGGTAGGAAGTGGGGAGTAGCAGGAAAGTAGGCTATGAGTTAGCACAAAGGATAAGTTTTCTAACTTAAATTCTGGCATATTCTGTTTCTTATATTTGAAGAATGAAGGATCCCTGAAGTCTCATATTTCTGTATTTTTGCCTACATTTTCAGAATAAAAAAGAGAAAGTTTTGCCTAATTATGCCTGTAGAATACTATAGACACAACAATTAAACAGTGTGAAATTGGATCCTTGCTTGCCCTTTATCTTGGCCAGAGAATAGACTGCAGTGGAGAATCTTTTCCATTTTTCACACATTAATCATATTTGTGGTTTGAAACATCCCAGGCAAATACTGTCCTTAGGGCTCAAAATATTTAAAGAGGAAATGCCTTTTGTTCTATACAGATGCAGCAGAAATTTTAAAAGCTTCTGCCTTTGCAAAGCAAACTGAATAGTGCAAGAGGCAGCAATTCTTTATTTTATAATATGCCAGGGTTGTATAAGTCTTATGTTTGTAATAAAAATATGCACAATACGACCAACAGAGTTAATTATTTCTCCTGTTGGTGACTTAAACACCAAAGTAGTATTCTTGTGCAAAGGACTGTTGTTAACCTGTCTAAAGTCTATTGTATTGACTTGTTCCCAGCAATAAAACCCAATCTGCAAAGAATGCAACCTCCCCATCAGCTTACCTCTGCCCCTGTCCTTTTCTCTTTCTTCTCACAGATGCCTGAAAACTGAGCTTGCCTTTCTGCTTGAAAAGCAGACTTTTAGCAAAGTTATTTTGCAGCCAGGGCTGTGACTGATGGGTGAAGTTTTTAGGGCTCCATACCTGCAGCTACAGCACTTGCTACTTATGGTGGCAGAAGAGATGATAAAGACACAGGTCTTTTATTTATTCTCCTCCTCACCCTAATTTAAGACCTCTCCCTCTGTCAGCTACTTGTCTCTGCCAGCAGTGAATCAAACAAGAACTTCCCTGGATATATTAAGTGTATCTGCACAGCAGTGCTGGCATTTGAGCAGCTCTGCAGCAGGCTTGTCTCACTGCAAAGCAGCTCCGAATAAAACAGCTTTTTTAGCTCACAATCCATTTCAGAATAAAACATAAGAAAGCATTTCGTTATAAATAAAGCTGAGGGAGTGTGTCCTATAATAAATATGCCCTGAGAGCTTGCATTTGTTTAAAAATGCCCAACTTGGCTTCTGGAAACTGAGCCCTCAGTGTAATCCCTGCCTCACTCAGCACACAGGGCTGACACAGAAGAACTCTGCAAGCCACAGAACAGGGGCTCATAGATCCATGTTGAACTTATTTATACACATATCTGTGTGTGCATACACATATATTTATTTGTACACACACCTGAATGAAGGTAGCAGCAGGATCATGGAATCACAGAATGGTTCAGGCCGGAAGGGACATTAAAGATCATCTCTCCTGGGGGCAGGAACACCCTTCAGAATTATCCATCAGCAATTAATAAAAAGCACAAAGACCTCCAAGTGCCTCTACCTGGGGCCAGCATATGGTTCCATGATGGCTCATATATACCTCTGCATAATGAGCACCAAAAAATACAGCAGTAAGATTCTGTTCAGGCCAAGTGCAGGAAAAAAAAAGAAAAAAGAAAAAAAAAAGCAACTGTTCCTGTCATTGTCCATCTCTGAGGTGCTCCAAATGTAACCACAAAATAGGAAGCTTTGTATGTGAGAGGCTCACATGGTAGAGAATAGTATTTTTAGCTGAGGATGTTTATTTTCTTGGAGATGTAAATATAGGAAAAAATGTTGCTAGCAAAGCCCCAGGAAGAAGCACTGCAGCTCTGTGCATGGAAAGTATCTGGAGAATGCAGCAGCACCATCTGGTGTTCTCTCCAAGCCCCCAGAGAAGTGTCTGATCCCCACTCAGAGCTGTCCTCTAAACTCTGACCTCTTAAACCCACTGAGTGCCATAGAAATGTATGAACTGTGAATGGAAAATCTCCAGCTAGTTTACATTTAAAGGTGTGCTAAAGATGGTTTGGTTTGCTACAATTATGAAAATAATGAATTTAGAAGATAGTAATCTAAAATATAAATTAGAGAATCACACAATTGCTTGGGTTGGAAAGGATCTAAAAGACCACCTAGTTACACCCCCCCACCTTGGGACAGAGAAATTTCCACATGTCTGAAGCACTTTTGGAAATTTCTGGAACAATATTTTCCTTGCCTATTAAACCAAGATTGCATTTTTTTTTAACCTCGGCTGGGAAGTCCTGCTTAAAACTGAAATCCAAACCTTGGGTAAAACCCAAATCCAAACCTCAGACATAAAATAAAAAAGTATTCTCTTCAATCCACATGAAAATAAATATGCATGAGTATTTAGAGACAGTAATTGGCCCTTGTTAAAGATTGCTGAATTTCTTTGTGATTCAGAAAGGAAGAAAGATAACCTGATACTCAATTCAAGTTTCCTCCTGTCACCTTCTCAGCAAGTAAAAGCACATGGAGCTGGAGTGGGAAAATACTCCAGGCATAAATAAGCCTATTCACAAGCAAATATATTTGCTTATAAGTCATTATGTTCCTTCACACATGAATACTCAAGCCAAGAAGGCAGGAACTTAGATGAAAACAGGGTAAATAAATACATGCCTCCAGCTGCAACAGGGCTTGTGCAGCTGGTCCTGGAAAATGCAACTTGTTACATTCTAAACTAACCAAACCTTGAAAAATACTCCGCTTCAGCTGTGTATTTTGAAATTATTTGTGAGCTCATGCTCTGCAATAGGTTTTAAACAAAAATTTGATAGGCAGAATAAACCAAGCTCAGCTCTCACTCATCTCTGCAGCTCCAGGATCTCCCTTTGGCCTTGCAAAGGGCAGGAGAGGAAGCAGCAGGGAGAGGATCAAGGACTGGTCTCTGCAAATGCTCTGGGTCAGCCCTACACAGAGGGACCATGGCACTTACTGTGGGGTAGGGGTGTGAGCAGAACACGGTGTATTTCCGGATGATGCCGTTCAGCTTCAGGGGAGGCAGCCAGGACACAAAAACCGTGGAGGCCGAGGCAGCAGCTGCTTTAACTCCAGCAGGAGGACCTGGAACTGGAAAAACAAAGCGTGTTAGAGTGGCCCAAGGCAGATATTCAATCATCCCAGTGTAATAAAGGAGTTAAGAGGAAAAGGGGATGTCNCATCTGCCACTCCAGGAGGACTCACTGTGGACTGCTTCCAACACTCTGACCAACAGGGTGTCAGGTTGTAGCTCTGACTCTGTCAGGGTTTCTAGGATTGTTTGTTTCTTTGCTTGCTTTTTTGTGCTGCTACATTTGTAATTTTTAATATTCCTAGTAAAGAACTGTTATTCCTATTCCCAAATCTTTGCTTGAAAGCCCCTAATTGCAAAATTATAATAATTTGGAGGGAGGGAGTTTACATTCTCTATTCCAAGGGCAGCTTCAACTTTCTCTGGCAGATACCTGTCTTCCCAAACCAAGACAGAGGAGTGTGTTGCTTTGGTGGCTGTGCCCCCATGGACTGAGATGGACACTCTGTGTTAGGGAGCAGCCTCCAAGCTGCCTATGCCAGGGAGAATGTTTGGGGGCTGTGGCTCCATCCTTTAGAGGGGAGAAACTCTTCTTCTTCAGAGGGTACCAAAGCAGAACCTTCCACTGGTTAAACTTTTGTCAAGTATCCCCTCCAGCCTGCATAAAATCATAGAATGGTTTGGGTTGGAAGGGAACTTAAATATCTTCCAAACCCCTGCCACGGGCAGAGACACCTTCCACCAGTCCAGGTTGCTTAGAGCTCCATGGAGCACCCTGGTCCTGGACACTTCCAGGGATGGGGCATCCACTGAGAAACCTGTGTCAGGGCCTCACCACCTTCTCAGTAAAGAACTTCTGCCCTCAATCCAACCTAATTGTTCCCCTTCAGTTTCAATCCAAATGCACACGTGAAAAATCTTCTCTGTGGTCACAGAAATTGCCAAAAAAACCACATTAATATAAATGCCCATCTTTGACCACACAATCCACGCCAACATGTGACAAATAATACACGTGGGCAGTTTAATGGACATCCAGAGCAGAGCTGTGAATTTAATGAAGTGGAGTTTAAATGAGCACTTTGCACTGCCTGATGTGACCCATGGCCAGCAAGGGTGACGATGTGTGAGCAGACATCTCCCACACAGAATCCTTGTCCCTCGCCTGCCCTCAGCAGCTCAGACCTCTCTCTGGCACTGCAGTATATCTATTTCTCTAACTGCAGCAGCTAGCTCTATAAGCCATCAAAATTATCACAGAGTGTCTTGGGTTATGG
>VWYO01011542.1:3378-21342 GCA_013400275.1 Rhadina sibilatrix
GATTTGACCACCAAATAATCTTCTGGCAATATATTCTCATTTAATTATGCATAAAGTACTTTCCTTCTTCATTCCTTCTGCCTGGGCTATAATTTTATGCCCTTTTCTGATGGTTGTGGCACATAAAGAGTTGCATTGCAATTTCCCATGTCCTGTGCAGTGGTAACTTTACAAAGCTCATCAAATCAAACCATTTTTTTCTCATCCAGTTTAAGTAGTTTTCTGTAACCTTTCTTCATGTAAAAGGTATTCCATACCTGTTGTACATCTGTTCTGCCCATTTTTTCTACATTTTTTTAGGTTGGTTTTATTATTCTGTGACAGAGAAGCCAGAGTTACATGCAGCACTCAGGGCATGAGCTCTCAGTACAAGACATAGCTATGCCCATCTCTTTTCTGTATCCATTTTAATGATTTGTAGTATTTGTTTTCCTTCTCTAACCTTCACAAGCGCAAAGCCAAACCTTTCACTAAACTGCTCAGGATGATTTCAGATGTATTTTGTCCCCCTTGTTGTAGCCCTACACCATGTACAGTATTTTTGCATTTATGAGGTTATTACATTACCTGGTCTCTAAGAATCGTGAGATCTTCCTTTCAGAGTCAGCTTTAGTTTTTCTGAATAATTGAATGCTCTTGTCCATTTTTTCAATTAGATATACACCATCTTGTGTAAATTATATATTAATATTTTTATGAGAACCAGCCACTCTTACTGGTGTGTTCTTTTTTTCAGATATACTTAACTTCAGATTGTAAATATGATTAAATATTTAACTTGAAATACTTTACTTCAGATTGTAAATATGATTAAATATCTATAAAATATTAAGACTGAAAATTTATAACATTTATTTTCTTTCAGAGTTTTTGGTGAAGAATTTAGCCAGATTTTTTTGATATTTAAAAGTGCTGTATTGACCAGCTCATGAGTGTCTACATGCTTACTGAATTTCCAGAGAACCTGTGGAAATACACTCATGAGAACATGGCTTTTCTATGCAGAAATAGTGTCTAGGGCTACCAAATATTTCCGTACTTGATTTTGTGGCCAAAAATATGCAGAGACACATTTTTAAAAGTACTGGGTCTGCTGCTTAGGCAAGCAGCAGTGCCACGTATGAAGCCTTGTGACTGTGCTAGGCTTACAGCCTATGATGAACTTGTCTCCTTGTGCTGTCAACAAAGTGTATGATGTTCCTGCTCTGTGGGGTGATTGTTTGGTAGCCTGGGTCTTGTCACTTATATATGCCTATGCATTTCAAGCAGTCTTTCTAGAAAAACATTTCCAGGCAAAATACACAGGTAATGGGTTTAGAAAAGGTAGGAAGGCAATATCCCTTACCTAGATAACCCTGGCAGCACGATTCAGAGAGATTTGTTTATAAAACTGTTAAAAAGTTAGTGAAAGTATGCTGTTAATACTTTGGAAGCCACACATCTAAAAAGCATGTTATTCAGTGCCAAGTGCCAAGGAAATGAATGAGGTGTATCAAAAGGAATTTTATTTCCTTTATAGCACTTTTATAGTGTTAGCCAAAAGTTCAACAGTCAAAACCACATGGAAGATCAAGAAATGGTAGAAATGTTTAGTAGGAGAGCGTGAAAGAGGCATTCACATTGGAGAGACTGTGGTCATTTATTATCATTATTGGACTAATTTTTAAGCATTACAGACAAGTAATACTTGGTAGAGTGCCACAAGGAACAGCAAATACCACATCATAGGAATACACATTGCTGTTTCCTAGAAGTTGTAATAGCCTTTATGTAACTTTTTCAGAACTTCAAAATGCCTCATTTCCTGACAGCTGTTCCTATTTTCAGTAATTATGGGAACATTTTTGCACTTTCAAATACGCATTCATAGATTCTGAACTATATTAAAATGTCTTAATAACTCATTTATCTTTTCGAAGTTGCTTTTTAGCCACATATAGATTGAAGCTTTTAGGCAATCAGCTGAATAATCTGGCCTGGTTATTTCTCTGCTGGGTTTGAATTCATGTTTAGGAAGGCAACTGCTTGCTTGAGCCATAGGATTTTATTCCCACTGTCTGTCAGTTCAATGGAATTTAGGCTTTTGTGTATATGTAGTGATGCCTAGAACAGTGAAGATCATGAGTGGGTAGCAAACTGTCATTTGTGGGAAGTGTCAGTACTGTAGTTCCTTGTTATTTTCCCCTATATGGGAATAGCATGTTGTTCTTCTTTATGTTCATTTTATATTTTTCCACTCAGCTTTAAAGACACATGTGTCTGGGAAAAATCTTCTTGAACACTACCTTCAAACTTGAGATACAGTAATCCCACTGAGCATTTTAATCCCATTAAAAGCAGCAAGAATCAAAATATACAGTTACCAGTTTTCAAACAGTTTTCTGCATAACTTGATCTTGGTGGCTTAGGAATTGCAGGATAATATTAATACAGACCAGCCAGAAGCAATTTCTTACCACCTTATTCTTTGAGAAGCTTGGCTGTTTGTTGTGCTCACATCTATATCACTTTTGTTCCCTTCACAAAAATATTCAGGTGTTCTTTGATGTGAAGATTGGAGACAAAGATGTTGGCAGAATTGTAATTGGATTGTTTGGAAAAGTTGTCCCGAAGACCGTGGAGAATTTCATTGTGTTGGCAACTGGAGAAGTACGTTTGCGGTTTTCTTCCACTGTGTACTCAAGTTTGGCTTGGGAAGGCAGTGTTTGTTTAATGCTGTTTCAGTTGTGAGCTGTTGATCTTCGTCCACTGGGGCCTGTGCACAAGTGCTTTCCCCAAGGATGTGCACTACTTTGTGTCTTATCAGGTCCCAGTTTCAGATAGGCATAATTACGAGATGCTGGGTATGAACACCTCAATCTGTCCCTGCCTTGCAGATCTAGCATGTGCAGTTTTTGTGGTCAGATATCAGTCAAATAAAGACAATGGCTTTCATCACCTGAATAATACCTTCTTTGTGGCAGTGCACTCCAGCTGTGTTGACCTGCACCTCAGTTTAATGTGTTTTTTGACAGTTTATATCCCTTGGTGGTATATTCTGTGAAATGCTGTTCACAACTTATGTATTTCCATATGATTGTATATAGAACTGGATGTTATATTCATTTGAAGAATTATTTCGTTTTCTTAGAGAGGATATGGATACAAAGGAAGCAAATTTCACCGTGTGATCAAAGACTTCATGATTCAAGGAGGAGACTTTACAGCTGGAGATGGATCGGGAGGTAACATACTTAGTATCTTCCAGGTTCCCTTTTCTTTGTTCAAATGTCTGCTGAAAGTATGGGCAAACTAGCATATTCCTTCATGGTTTCTGCTCAGATAAATGAAAAAACTCCAAACCAGCCCACATTTGTTTTAGACCATCTAGTACTTTTCCAAGTATTTTGTAGCCTAAGATGCAGCTATTTGGATTATCTGATTTTTAAGTATGAGTAGCTCTTCCTTTGTCCTCAATTTTTGCAGATAGCTCTTTTCTGTCTGTGACTTGTCCCCATTCAAGAAGCATGGCTTTGCGTGCTGGGCTGGAGCCACGTGACCAGCTGAGCTGCTCCTACAACTTACCGTCTCCAAAAAGATGGATGTCTCCACCCTTCCCCTGCTCTGGCTTTGTGACAGCGCTCCTTCCCTGAGGCACTCACTGATTGCATGTATAGGTGAACCTATTCAAGTCATCCAGCAGAAGTCTAATCCGTGATGAAACAGTGAAAGCGCGTAGAGGGAAGGCAGGTAGGGAAGGAGGACGCTGTCCTCTCTGCCCTCAGCTCAGCCCTTCTGAGGAACCTGAAATGTGCTGAGAAGGAATTTCATAACAGGGAGAGAGAAAGAAATTAGAAGATGAGGGTCATGCCCTCTCCCTGTTTTTCTCTTACTAAAACTGAAACCATAAACTTGCTAGTGCTGTGAGTCCTGGCTGTGTGCCTCCAGAACAGTCCACTCAGGGGGGTAATGCCAGCACAGCATCTCTTGCACTGCACTCACTCTGGCTGCAGATTTCTTCTCTTCCTTTACATGCACATTCTTCACATGCTATGATTTGAACTGTCTGCATGAACTGTTAGTGATTTCCCTGTTGGGATAGAATGGAAGACGCATTCCTTTTCCTAGCAGTGAACAATGGAGAAGAACAACCGTAATACCAAAGACATAGTTTTAGCTTTAAAGGTAGGCAGCATTTATTTGCCTGCTGATGTTTATTGGGATAGCATCTGGTTGTGTTGGGAACAGTGTCCTCATTGTGCTAGGCACTGCATAAGTAAAGAGTGAGACAGACAGCCTTCTCTATTCAGAATGATGGTTTAACCATGACTGATGTGTTTTCTCTCTGAAGTATTTTAGAAACCTGAGAATCTTTTATGTCATGGTTGTACACATCCACAGCAAGTATTTTTGTTTAACTTCCATTTGGTGTTCATGGTTTCTAAACATGCCTAAAGCAATTTCTTAGTGTAAGGGAAAGGTTTAAATACTGAAATTGTCACAAAACATGGCAGCCTTATTGTTAGTGGCCATAAGTACATACTTTAATCTGTTCAACAGGATGAAGTACAGTATTATTCAGTGGTTTGTAAACGAGACCTTTGAAGGTATTCAGCTTGCTTAAATTTGAAGGATAAAGCATCATCAGCTTTAACTATTCTCTCCTTAGGTTTAGCTTACCTTTACACACAAAATGATTTTAGTTATGGAGTTGCTCATGGTTGAACAGTGATACTGCTCTGTTTACTCAAACAATGAATCTTCAAGTCCTGAATTAATACTGTTTTTCCCATTTTTGAACAAAAAGGGGGTTTTGTTTGATTTTTTTTAAGGTTTTTTTATTTTTTTTGTCATAGGAAGAAGCATCTATGGAGAAAGGTTTCCTGATGAGAACTTCAAACTCAAACACTATGGAATTGGATGGGTTAGCATGGCTAATTCTGGCCCTGACACCAATGGATCCCAATTCTTCATCAGTGTGACAAAGCCTTCCTGGTTAGACGGAAAACATGTAGTGTTTGGCAAAGTCCTTGATGGAATGGTAAGTTTAAAGTAGTGGTTGATCAGGACAAATGGTGCCCCATTATATCTCCGTTATCATACTTCAGAAACGGTTGAGTATTCATCTAATATGTACATGGTAGAAAATGATTGTGAAGAGCTCCAGATGGACGATTTAGAACTGAAATAGCAGAAATAGAAACCTGTACCACTCTTTTGGCTTTCACAGCCCTTATTTCAGACTGCTAACCACTGAAATCAACACTGACACCTTTGCAGATTACAAAGAACTTAGGAGAAAATTCAGCTCCTCCTTTCAGTAACACTGTTACCCATGAAATAATTATTTTTCTTCAGGCTAAAATCGAATTTTGTAGCACATGCAAGTTATGGGTAACACTTTCACTGTTAAGGGTTTTTAAGCAGGTGAATGTAAAGCATGCAAACACATACTGATGAGAGGCCAAATAGAATTTTAAGCTAAAAAAAATATATTTTCAAGTGATTATGCTTTTATATGTCTGGTTTTCCTTACAAATTATTTCTTTTTAATCTGTGATTTTAAATTATTGGGGAAGACATGAGCTGGTGGATGGACTTCAAAGAGTTTGAAAACTTCATCAGAGTACTTGCCTCTCACTCCCACATTCATACCGAGTTCTATTTTCATGATCTACAATAGTAGCTGTAGATTTTTCAGAAGATATTTAGACCTAAGTTTCAGTTTAGTCAGATAAATAGACAAATATCCAAAACCAAGTTGTCAATATACCTAAATTAATTTTGTCCTTTAAAAATACTGGTGGCATGGTACCACACTAAAAACCTCTATGTGTGTGTTATATGCTAAAGGTAAAAGCAGTAATCAGCACAGTTATGCTGTACAATTAGAAAAATAATAGTGCTTGCCTTTTCTGATCTCTGGATTCATTTTTTGCTCACAGGCCACTGATAGAATCTTGTATGTGCCAGCTTAATCAGCTGAATATACATTTTCAGTTGCCCCTTCAAAATGTTTTTGTTGGCTGAAGGATTTTCTAGGAGGGCAAACAGCCTTCCCTGTGCTTCTGTCAACTGCGTATGATTTACAGAGTGGCACAACTGCTAATGTGGAAAAAAAGGATGTGGGAAGTTTACAGGGTAAAGGACTTTGTTCACAAGCTGGTTAATAAGCAGCGATGTTAGAAACACTTGTTTCCGTGGCACCAGACTTCAGCCACTGGAGTTTCTTTGGCTAAATAGAACCTTTCTGTTCTTTTTTTGTTTGACAGTCTGTGGTGCACTCGATAGAACTCCAGCAGACAGATGAACATGATCGACCCCTTCAAGACTGTGTGATTGTGAACAGTGGCAAAATAGCTGTAAAGGAACCATTTGTAGTTGAAGTTGGTGACTGGTGAGACCAATAGTCAGAATGAAAAGTAAACCTTAATCACTTCTTTAATGCCAGTTTTTGACCAATCTCAATGAGTTTGGTCAAACTCACTGAGTTTTCTCCTCAAAACCTCAGAAGTTACATTTAGGCAATACTTACCACTTGCCAAATACAGAAAAGATATGACTATTTCTATAATAACTTGTTGGAGCTGCCATTCCTTGAAATTCAAGACATACTCCACCAAATTCTAGATCTTGCAGAAAAGGTCTTTAATGGAAAATTATAGCAGTAATTCTATTTTTTCAAGGTTTAAAATACAGTAATTTTGTTCTGTGTGGAATTTTTAGCAATATTTGTTTTTGTCTTTTCAACTGAAAATATTTACTGTAACACTACCAGCATTTTTAAAAATGTTAAAAAAAAGTAAAATATGGAAGTGTTTTGAATAAATAAACTTTGATTTCCAATAAATACATGAAAGCATTTTTTTCTCCACCCCCAAGGTCTTTTTTCTCACCTCAACTCATTCCACAAAATATGCAGGCTTTTCAGTAGGTAAGTAGGTAAGGTTGTAAGGTTAGAGCAGATATGGTAATTTTTCCTAATCTTGTGTCAGATAAAAGTCCCTATTGTCTTTCAGAGAACCACACTTCAAAAACCATTCTGTGATCAAGAACAAGCAGCTTTTCTATCTATTATTGAATAAGATAATTGATTAGAAACTGATTAAAACAGAAGAATCCTTGTTTTACAGCATGGTGAATTTTGTAACACCTGACTAATGTTACTTATTGTAAAACTCAGATGCTTTTCCTTTAAGTTTTGCTGTAAGCTTGAGAACTTTAGGTTCATTTTTTTGCGATGCTTCATAAATAACTCTTAAGCTGACAACTGGTAGCTTTCAGAGAAGGTCAGTGTAGGTTAACACCTAAGTTCTTACAGAACTCCACAGAGCAGATAACGTGGATTTTTTCTTTTTGAGTTGCCTGTTTTAGGACTCAAGACAGAAGAGGCAGTTCCAAGATCTGATGAAGGACTCATCCACCTGTACAAGGGGCAGCACACCACTCCTCTTTGTAGTGACTAGATTCCTGTAGGCTGTCCTGGAGCCCGTGTGAGGTATCCAGAGCTGAAGTGATTCAGGGTAGAAAAGACTGCTATAACACAAAGCTTGTGGGTACCTGCTGGCAAACAAAGAAACAGGAAAAAGCTGTGGGCAGGCTGAGATGTCAGTTGCAGTTAGAGGATGATCTTGCTAGTTCTTCATCCACAACTCTGGGGGTCTCTCCTGAAGGTAAATACTGACACTTCTTTTCAGAGACCTGTGAAAGGATTACTGTCCTCTGCAAACAGAACTGGAGAAGAACTTGGCAAGGGCCTCTAAATTTGCCTAGTGCTAGACAATCAGATTTCCATTTTACCCTGATTACTTTTCTTCCTACTAGCTGTTTAAAGTAAAGTTCTCTGAAAAGCAGCTCTGGGAGCAGGGCTAACAAGCCAGAGAATGCCCCAGAGACTGCCTTGCCCAACCAGCTTTCTGTCAGTAGTTGAAAGCATTCCTGGAGGCTAAGCCTACAGACCTCATAAAGTTATGCTACCTGAACAAGTGCTACAGTCACAGGCCTACCTTTTATCCAAGTCCCAGCTTTCCACTCTCCCCAAACAGCTTCTAAATGCATTTAGTAGAGCAGGCAACCCATGTGTCTCCAGGATCAGACTTATGTTTGTGCCTAGCTTTGCCATTGCTGCTTTTGTGTAACACTCCCTTCTGCTGATGAGCCCAGTGACTTACTGTGTGTTCCATTATAATGGTTTTGGTTTTTTTTTCACCAAGACATACAGTTTTGTAGGGCTACCATGTTCAGCTAAGCTAAGAGCTTTAAATGAGCAGACACACAGGTATTTTCTCACACTTCATGGGAAGACATATGTGAGACCCACCTCAGATGACAAAATCTCAGAAAAATTTCAATAGAAAAGCACAAAAAAGCCACTGAAGTGTTACATTCATGTCCTAGTAATTTATTATGTAATGTCCAGTAGCACACATACAAATTTCCAGTTAAATCTGAACATACATATATATGTATCAGTTTTAGTTTGATCATGATCTTAGTAATATTCTTGCTTTAGTTTACCACAGAGTTATATGTTCTGTGACTTATAAAATATTAATATATGGAATACAGTCAGCAAGTTGATGTGGAGAGTAAACAAACATACAGGTTAGGTGTCATAACTCATTGGAGATGTGTAAAAGCCCATAAAAGCTCCTGGTAAGTAAAATAATTTCAACGGGAATCTAGAAAATTTCCTTAGAGAGTGCTATGTGTTTCAGAATGTGAAAACATGTTTCCAATTCTGCACAAGCACTCTTCAGCACTTTTAATCCATCCAGTGCCAGCAATGGGTAATGTGCTGGGAAAAATCCTGGTGCAAAATGGTTTAGTGTTTGCTTTAATAGAAATTATAGAAATAATTAGTAAAACTTTTCAAAGGTTAGCATAATTCAGTGTATGACTTAGAACATTTAGTGTTAAATAGATCATGTCAATATATAGAAGGTATAAATAATTTCAATACTGTTGTTTCCATATCTTTTTTTTTAAAGCAGCAACTGTAATGACAGTGATTTTATTTAAAAAGACATAATGCTTGAACTTAAACTGAGGTTGTGCCTCTTGCTTCTGAGCATAATTTTCACATCACAGAATTTTATTCCTGTTAATTCTATTAAAAATGACTCAGAGACTTGCTTCAGCTTCTTCTTGCCTTGTATTACTTCTACCTGGGCAGTAAATGAGGATAAAATATTCCATGTAGAATGCCATCTATAATTACGTTTGGAAAGTCATCTGAAAAAAATAGGGAAAAAAAAAAAAAGAAAGAAACTTACTTTCTTATCCATGTCAGTACAATATAAATGTTTTTGTGAAACTTAACTGGGTAAGGCCTCATTTACTTTGTGTTACTGCATCACTCAACTACTTATCCATGTTGGGGATGTGGCATTAGTAATGCTGTTTCAGCACTAAAGCCACTTTAGGGTAGCGCTGGGCATTGCATGAATGTGCTGCCAGATTTGTAGCTTATTGATTTAAAGGGATGTTCTAATACTTAATGCTGCTAGGCTCCAGTTCTTTATCTGAATCTTTTCTCACAAGGAAGATGGATTACACTGGCAATTCAGTTTCTAACAAAATCTCAATATACTTAAAGAAATTTCAAGATTACTACTGGGAATACTTCAAAGCTGTTTTTTGTATTGTGGTTTACAGCAATGTTTAGACTGAGAAGGCTTGAGGATGCCTGTACAAAGATGATTATTTGAGGCAAGAAATTTTCAGGTTGTCCAATCAACATAAAAAGTCACATGTTACAAAATGTCATCCTACAGTACCACTACTTTGTTGTCATGGATGCCGAGGAAACTGCCAGCTACTTTTCATGTTCCTTTTGGCATGAGAGAATTGCCTGATAGAACACAGTAATAGATCCATGTACATGGATGTACAACTGTTCAATTGAAAAGATGTTTGAAATACACCAATACCTGAGGTTTTAATGAAAGGTCTATTTGAATTGCCAGACATTAAAACTAAGAATTTTTGACCACATCTTACAACCTTAATATTGTTGGTATACTAGAAATGGATTTCCTGTTAAGAACAGACTGTTTCTGATGCAGAAACACTAATCAAACCTTCAGCTATCAGCTTACAGGATATTCACAAAGGGGAGATGTAACTTTTATAAAAATTATTAGTACTTAATAAATTACATCACCTCATGTGGGTGGGAATTAGGGCTTGTCCCTAATTCTTTCATAGAAATAATTTTGGAAGTAAAATACTGAGCAGAAGTAGATTTGGAGCATATAAAAACAATCCTTATTGTCTTAAATGTGTTATTTTACTGTTATTAATAAAGTGATTTCAGAATATTACAGATGTTATGAACAGAGATATTTTAGGATGTTTTTCATGAACTGTAACCTCCACTGTAAACAATATATGCATAATTCTACTCAGCTTCTCATAGTAAGTCATAATTATAAATTATTGGCTAATATTTTGAATCCAATAATGTTTCCTCAAATCCTGTAAGCTTATCTGTCCCAAATTACCTAGGCAAAATAACCCTATGCAGTTGTCATTAATATTATCAAAAATACACTTCTAAAGGTGATCTGATGCTTTCCTTCTAGATTAAATGATGCAGTTCAAGAAACTAGGTTTTACTGGTTCTTCTGTAACATCCAGTATATATAGGAAAATAAGAACTGATTTTCAAAATTATACGACCTCACAACATTAGATTTAATGTGAGCCTTTTATGCTTTAATCAAGCATATGAATTTAAGTTAAATACAACTAAGTATATACAACTAAATATAACTTATACTATAAGTATAAACACAAAAAAGCACAGTCTTGCAGATCTGTGATATTTACATGGCTTAAAGAATCATCAGAACAATTTTCAAACAAATGACAGTAAATCTAAGATCCCATTTTTTTAGCTTCCAAGGTATCACCTCCAACTTGAAGCATATTAGGTTTTTTCTTTATTTTTCCTGAGAACATGACTTTTTATTTTCTCCGAATACACGTACACAAAAAGCAATGTGCACTTGGACACTCAGACAGTTAGATACATAATGAAAATGGGAATCTGAAAATCAATGGGGTTTTAACTGTGCATCTTATTTCTGGAATAAAACTGTCTTGCACCTCCACAGTGTTTAAAGCCCAGTCACTGGAATACTGGCAAGATTATATTTTATAAAGACAAGTAACAGTGCAATGACAGGGTAAAAATGTTCTTTGAGTATTATATTCCAGAAATAGTTATTTTGTTTAAAACTCACACTATTTCCTAGTTATTGAAGTACATTAACACAGGCATTCCTGTATCCAGGAAAGACTTCTGATTGAAATTCACCTTCTTCAAAGAAAACATACAAAAAAAAATTATTTGATAATGGACATTTACTTTTGTTCATAGGTTGAACAACCTTTGCTATTTTACAAAGGAATCAGAGTCTATCAAAGTAAGAACTGATCTGAGAGGGAAAATTAGAAAGCTCATCTATATTTTCTCTGTACCAGAAACTAAAAATGAAGAAGAATTAAAGACAATGGTAGTTGTGTAAAAACTTTGTTTTTTTAATAACTAGACTTGAGTCAACTAGTAGAGCCTCTAGACTCAGGACTTGGTTTTCTTCTTCCTTTTCTAAACCACAACTCACATTGTAATTTGTGTTTTAATTCATTAAGTTATAGAATGACTTGCAATGTATTTGATGTTTTAGGGTTTTCAAATACAGAGAATATTCACCTGCCATATAAAATTCTAAATACTGTGGATCAAGGCCAGAAAATGCCTTGGCAAAAGTCTGAAATGTCCTTTGTTTCAGATGTCATTAATGAGGCCTACTCAATTTAAACATGTTACTCATTAGAAGAGGCCTTTATCTTAAGGGTTTTTTTGCTTTATTTAAAAGAACAGTTACTAAATTAATTGCAAAGTTCCTAATGACTTCACAAAAACCCTTACTCAGAGTACGCATTATAGAAGGGAGATAAATACCAAGCAGAAGTGCAGAATCTTTAAGTCTTATAGCAAAATGTTACATGTGGGCTGGAAATACTAAGCACCATCTCAAATTTTTTGGGATAACTGTGTATGAAATCCATTTTCTCTCTTCACAATGGTATGGAGTTACATGATGTTTTTAATTTATACTAGGCTCTTGAGGAATCAACTATACAATTAGGAGGAACATTTAACACTAAGATGAAGACATGCAATGTGTCTCATTCTAAATATTAGTATAGGCAGCATCTGGACCAAATTTTAAACAGAGTTTACTCTGTGGGTTCTTCATTATGGTTGTCACTTGGGTCAGACATGACCCTGTGCAGTGACCTCCTCCCCTTACTGTGCTTTGGTTCATCAATTTTGTGATTTGCACTTCAGCCTCAAATGAACATTCAGTCTGTGAGATCAGACTAGTGCTAAGTCAAAGTAAAAGCTGAACAACCTTGCAATGTGTCTCCTGATGTGGACCTGAATCATACTGGACCTCTGTTGTCTGTGTTTCACTTTAGTTGCACACAGTAAGACTTCATAGGATGAATAGTGTTTGGTCCCACTAGTAGCCAGAATGGACACTGCCTGCAAGAGAGACTACTTAATCCTCTCCAAATACATGAGCTTGTCCCTATGGTTTTGATAAACAGCTTGAAAAAACAACAGAACCACAGAATAGCTGCAGCTGGGAGATGACTGGAGGTGGTCTGGTCCAAACCTCTGTTCAAGCAGCACCTGCAGGCAGTCGCCCAGGACCATGGCCAGGCAGCTTCAGGAGTGTCTCCAAGAATGGAGACCCAACACCCCTCTGGGCAACCTGTGTCCAGGCTTGGGAAAATGTTACTTATGTTCTAGTCCTATCACTGAGCAGCACTGAAGAGATTGGCTTTGTCTTCCTTATGCCCTCCACTCAAGTATTTATAAATATCTTGAGAAAATGTCAAGAAAGTACACTCCATTGTCTAGGAAAAGCAAAAAAATATTCTTTCCTAAATTTATTCTTAAAAATTTAATGAATTTCAAGGCAGTGTGAGAATCTGATTTCTACACAGTATTTTGTAAAATGAAACAAAATGCCACATTAAAAAGAATCTATGTGCAGTTCAGGGAGAAAATTCTCTTCTGAAAATATATTACATTTCTTAATATTTAGTAGAAACAACAAGTTCAAACAAGTAAAATTACAAAGCTAAGAGGAACATATTCTGAAAACAGTATTTTTTTTTTTTTGCTGCACACATTTAATTTAAGACAGGGTAAATTCTCTCAATTATTGATTCAAAGAACTTTTCATACTAAAAAGAAGCGTTTATAACAAATTCAAACACTCTTTTGAACGACGTAAGTCTAAGGTAAATGTGTTGTGAAAATCTCTTACACTTGTATAAGTGTACTTAAAGTATACTTCTTTTCCTCCATAAAGAGCTCCAGAGGTTATAAATGATAAGAAATAATAATAATCCAAATGGAAATACAAATATGCAGTAGACTGACTGATGTTTAGGGAAAAAGCACTTACAAAGGACTGGGCCTCCAAATTCACATCCTTCAGGCAAAACAGCCAAAGGGTCAAAAACAAGAAAAGAACAGTATTCTTCATCTTTTGATTTGAATTCTCAGTAGATTTGCCTGAGAGAACAGCTAGGGGAGAAAATTCCACCCTTTTACAAATCATCCATTAAAACTTAGTGTTTTAATGGTTTTTTACACAAGAACTATTGTTTTATTGGCAGGTTATTAGATTTTGGACCAGTGTCATTTGACTAGGCTGGTATTAATAATAGTAATGTTTATGGTTTATGCAGTGCAGGGTCAGATCAGTAAAGTGCTGTTAACAGGTTTGACAGGTTTGATTACCGTTGGCTTTAGGCAAGACATATGGATCCCTTAGGAACAGCAGCACAGGCTGGTGGGACAGTTTGCTGGAAAGGTCAAGAACAGGGATGTCAGTATCAAGGGAGAGCAAACAGACTATTCTACAAACTAGCTTTGATAAAGTGAGGCGGTCGAGCTGCAGGAGCCATGCAGTGCAGTTCTGCACAGCAGTGCTGCCCAGAAGGGCAGGCTCCATCTCCCGCAAGCAAAGCCTGCTGCTCCTCAGCCATATAGTGAAATCCTCATTGTCGAGCTAGAGTGAAGGGGCTGCATCCAGGAGGAGTGGCTTGCAGCTGGCTCTGAGACCTCATGATTCTGCTCTGCTTCCTGGCATGTGGTGTCATGAAGCTACCAGACTATCTACAATAAGGCTCCATGTCTATAGGCTCTCCAGGCCACCAAGCAGACTCAAAATGTCACCACTATGTTCTTACAGCCCCCAAAGAGGTTGCTGTACCCACCACTCATGGAGAGAAGTCCTTGGAAGCCCCCCACGCTTGACTCCCACCCTCACCCACAGCAGACAGCCTCCCCCAGCCCTCTCTCCTCTGTACATATACATTCCAAATAGTGCAAGCAGATGCAGATGAAGCTCTAAATGCATAAGGAAGAACCCAGACCTCTAATTTCTTCTGCTAAATCTTCTTGCTACAAAAAATACATTCCCAGATATATTTTGGAGCTGGCAGTATTCTGTCAGTTTTGTAAGGAATTTCTCAACACTAGCATAACAATGTTCAAGCCACACCAAAAATGGATAGATAGAACACAGCTGATGGTAATATTTAACAAATACATCTAATTTTAATGCTAAACTACTTCTAATTTGTTAAGTGCAAGGAAAAAATAAATGCCAATGATTTAAGTAGTATATTAATCAAGTGCCCTACAAAGAATAGAAATCAGCTCACCTTGATTCTTCAGATTCTGTTTCATCAAAAGAGCTGCAAGTAAATTGAGAGGAAGCTCTGGTTACAACAAAATTAATTTTACAATTAATTTAGGGCTCCTTTAAGACTACCAAAGGGATTCTGGTCTGTGGCCACATAATGCCACATTAAGGAAGCATACATGGGAGATTGTATCATTTTATAACCACCACTACTTGAAAATTACAGCATACATTTCACTGTAGTGGTACTGTAGTAGTGGTACTGTAACAGGTTAATTTCCATCCATCCATCTATCTATCTATCTATCTATCTATCTATCTATCTATCTATCTATCTATCCATCTATCTATCCATCTATCTATCCATCTATCTATCCATCTATCCATCTATCCAATCTATCTATCTTAGTGTTGGGGTATAGTTCCACTGAGGATACTGGCTAATGTCATTAACTGCAAGTGAAAACTACAAGCCTGATAGCTTCTGAATCACTCTGGACACTGCCCTGGGCCATAAAGACCTCCAAGTCTAAGAGGGCCTCAAAATTATCTTCAAGTAAACTTTCTTTCTCACCACTGCAGATCCAAACAACTTTTCTCAAATGGAAACGGGCCATGTGGCTTTCTGGGAGCACATTCTGGTAATGCTTCTGCACTATCAATCACATCAGCTTACATAGCAAAAGAAATTCTCCCTACAAAGCTCACAGCTGCAGATGGCAACAGAGCTTCCAGTTACACAGGTTTGGGTATTTCTGTAATCGCCACACTCATCGTACTAAGATTGCCCTCTGCCAGGTTGATAGGCAATTGGGTCACTGTCATCAGAATGGTGAAAGAAGCTCATTTTTGAACACACAGAGTGAGATCATAAAATGATCATGGAATGAGCTTCTATTTTGTGTAGATACTATGATCATAAAACACATGCAAAGGCTTTCTCTGCAATTTTAGTGAGTGCTTACACATATCTTACATTTCAGTAGATACTTCATGATCTGCAAGAAAGTAATATTTTTCTCATCTAAGCTCTCCAAGCTTTCCAAGAATATTACATTAAACTTCCCTTCTGTCTTTGAACATGCTGGATTTATTTTATGACCTTTTGGGGATATATAAACATACTTAACATGAACCTAATGCCCATTTATTTTACAGTGTTAGAGTTGGCAGCAAGACCATTTTAAGTCAATGAAATTGCATCAGCACTGAGTGGATATGGGCCTTTTGGCCTCCATATATTTTTCAGTAAAGGAGAGCTTACCCACAGCTTTCTGCTTTTGGCAAGGTAGGTACATGACGAACATTCAGAAAATCGAGAAATATCTTAGGAAGCTCTTCATTTTCTAAAATGACTGTCTGTAAAAAAAAAAGGCACAAAAGAAACCCACATTTAAAAAATATTTTAGATATTGCACAGTTCCATTCTAAAACATTTCTCTCTCTCAATACTTTTCAACTCTCCATTTTTTTACATCTATTTTGGAATGCCTCATTTTGATAGGAAAACCACAGTTCTTGATGAATCACTTAGAAATACATTCAGCTTATGCTACTACATTCTTTTTCACCTGCCATTACTGGTGCCAACCTACATGCCTCTCAAGCAGAGATGTCTGATTCTGGAGCTAAGTTACTGGCATGCTTATTTGTGAATAAAATTCTGTTTATTTAAAATATAAAATAAAATTGGCTCAGGTCAGTGCTTTCATGTTCATCTCACAGAAGACTACCATCTGGCTTATATGCAGAATTGTGCAGTTTTGTTAATGCACGTCTTGGTAAACAACAAGAAGGCAAACTCCTTGCTTGGCTTGACAGGTCAGCTTACAATGTAACTCTATGTATTTGCACTACGGCTCTGAATGAGAAAGCTCTGACCACGCAGCTGCTGGCCAGACTTGCCACATTCTTCCACAACCATGATACAATGGCCACATAGAGGCCAGACTACATCCTCTATTTTTGCCTTTGATGAGATGATTTACAGTTTTTGCAAGGCAAAGTAAAACAGTTCATAAATTCAACCAATGTCTCACCTGAAAGATTAAGCTCCGTTTTACTGTTCCTACTGACATACAATCTGAAAACATATGTATTACACAAGAAAAAGGAAGCCATAAGCTTTCTTAAAGAGATTTCCTTCATAACGGCCTGATCCGAAGTGAATGTATGAATGGAAGAAACTTCACTGGATTTAAAATTGACTCCTAGAAGCAAAGCTTTCCATGTTCATCCTGCTCACTTTCCCACCTTATGACAGAAGAAACAAACATAGAGAAGAAGCAAGTCTGGTAATGGAAAGAACACATTACTTTTACATCCAGGAGGTAACTTACTCCTGTGTGTATTTTCTACATTACAATATCACAATGGTAGCAGGATGGCAAAAAAAAAAAAAAAAAAAAAAAAAAAAAAAAAAAAAAAGAAAGGTTGGAAGAGACATTTAGAAGTCATCTAGATTTTATAGGAGGTTTGATAGCAAATGGTTTGGTTATTTGTGTCAGGAAAACCTGCTTAATACTAAAATGTTAAAATTACATAAGATGTGAAAGGACATGAAAGCATTTAAAAACAAAGATATTTGAGAACTGGATTTTTTTTTTCTGTTACATCTGCAAGTCTGAATTCAGAGGCTACACTTTCTCAACAGCTGAGGCCATCACTAAAATGTTTGATGAAAAGAACAAGGAAAAAAGCAGCTTTTGAATTTTTCTGTTCTAGATTTTAAGGGATGTAACAAACAAGGAGGTCTAAGGGTTGGGAAGTTGTTGGTAAGTGTTAAGCCTTTCAGTTCACCTCTATATGAAGTTGCTGCATTGAAAAAATGCCACTTTGTTTGCATTCTGCAAAATCAGCACTCTGCTGCTGCAAAATTTATCCCATTCTGCATTCAGGTTATGCACAAAAGAAGGTGTGGAGCTAGATGCATATTCAAAGGGTGTGTGAATTGCATAAAAATGTGTATGACTGGCTCAAATAAAACCATCTTGCTAACTGTATGCAATGAGGAACTGCAAAAAGTCATAGAAAGATATTTAAGGGCATCCAGTGCTTACATGCAACTTCATACTTACAACTCTTGACAGCTTTTTCTAAAGTTTCTAAAGTCATTATTTCTAAAGAATGGAGCAGGGAAGAACAGAAGGATACACTATTTTATAAAAGGAAAACTACTGACAGCTTTTAAAAGTCTATTTCCTCCTACTTCCACTCTCTTGAGATTAATATCTTATTCTTTTTT
>VWYO01011543.1:1027-16709 GCA_013400275.1 Rhadina sibilatrix
TTTTTTTTTTTTTTCTTTTTGTCTATTGCTTCTGTTGTCTTTTAACAATCTTTCTCAATTGTTGGTGCACCTCATAGATCAAGATGGAGTTTCTCAAAATTAGGTAATGAAACTGAAGTATAAGTATGTTTTCAGAAAAAAAAAAAAGGTGCAATATATGCCTACATACTGAATTAACCCATGTTAATGTGTTAACTTGTTTGCAGAGAGACATGGACTGTCCTTGAGGACAAAAGCAAGTCACCAAGGCACCTAACTGACTTCCATCCATTCCCTTCCATTCACAAACAGCTAATCTGAGTGAAAGAAGTGTTTGTCACCTGGTGAGTTGCATGGAGTGCCACAGCAAACACATAATGTGCAGGCACAAGTGATGCCACAGGAGCCCTCAGGCAGTAGCAGCTCTAGACCACAAGTGAGAAAAGTAATGCATCATGGCAATTGCTAGGAGCTGAGGAAGGGCAACTTCATTTTTCTGAGGAGTAGTACATGTGAGTTTCACTAGCCAGATTCTGGAAGTTTCTGATCTAGAAATCTCTGGACAACAGCTAAAGGGGCCAAATGTGAAAAACATGGGTATGTAACAAAGTGGAGATCAAATTTCTGAACATTTCACTACAGTATCTAGATAAGCACCTAAAAAGTCATTGCTTTCTATCGATAGCAGGCTTTGTTTATCCCATAAATTATGTAGTTAGGCTTGCTTGTTTGTGCTACACACTCTTCTGTACACCTTTTCAGGAGACTTTTATTTCAGTAGCACTAAAGTGCATATAGTGAACAAGAAATTAATTGGAAGTATATCATGAGTTGCAACGGTTTTTAGAATTTTAAGAGGTGTTTCTGGATACATTTCAAATTAAACTAGATGCAAAAGTAAGTTTTTTTATATTTCAGCTAATGTCTAAAGATTAAAATAATCGTATCTTTTAATTTCCTTGAAATACTGGAAAGACTGAACTTCTCACAAGTGTCTGTTTGGTATGAGTTTCTTTCTGACTCAGTGCAACAAGACAGCCATCTGTCAACACAGGTCAGCTGGGAACCAGCTTCATCAGCAAAGAAAATTACACTATTGTGTGGCCTTCTCTCCTCTCTGCTGTTTAAAAATGCAATCCCCAGACCAGAACAGTGGAGCTGAAGCCTCTGGAGAAGACACATGAAACATACGTAAAACACTGAAGCATTCCATTAGGCAGAACAACACTGCCTCTCCAGAGCACTTCAGCAAAGGTTTTGAACCCTGAAACCAAGCTATTCCTATGTTAACAGCCATGGCTATTATGGCAATTCCTAGAAGTGGAGGATCTCTGCCCACCTAAGGAAAATTTTTGTGGATATTTCAGAATTAAATCCTGCTTTCAAAATTATTGCTCGAGGTTATTTTCTCCTCATGTTTTCCATTATCTCAGTCAATATCTTGGCTAATAGCCCTCCCAAATGTTTTGAACCTTCCTGACTAGCTGCAGGAGTCTTTTCACGCTCTAGAAGAATAAGTAATCAGCCTCCCCATTCCACCTCCTAACACTTTTGCACAAGCCTAGACACCCTTGAACTCTGATATGAAAAAGACTGGGTTTTAGCAGTGGTGCTTCTCACTTACTCTGCCACCTTTGGGCCATACTTTTTGTTCACATTACAAGGCTAACGTCCAGCAAAATGTGTCATCAATTATCAGGCAAGCAAAGCCATGAAGCATGCCATAGGTGCTCATGGCTATTTTTGGTCCTCTGGGCTGCCTGTAACTATCATGCTCAGAATGAAAACTAAGCTGCAGTGCATTTGTTCAATATTCACATCATTTACAATTGCTTATATGTGCATTAATTCTACAGATATTGGCTATCTTTAACATCATTTAAGGAATGCCCAGTTATACTGTTAATACCAGATATTTTTGGTCAGGAAAGCAAGCAGAAAGAGATGCACATAGTGGACATTTTTTTCCTCTTTATAATTAAAGGGTAAAACCAGACTAAATAGACATGGCCCTTTTATCTTCTGAGTTGATCCGTAAGTAGGCAAGACTCTCAGAAAGCTGAATGACATATGGAATATGCTTCTCTCCTATAAAACAGATTGAAATTTTCTTCTCCCACAGAAAATCTTCTTTACGTGTAAATTAGTAACATTTGTTGTCAAAATAATTGTAAGCATGATAAAACATGTAGAAGTATCTTGTGTTGGTGTCTATGCTATTCCCATTTATGTTTATAGTGGAACACATAGTTTTAAGTGGACTAGAGCATTGCTTTATGAAAGATCCCTCAGCCACAAAAGTGGTTAGTGTGAGGTATGCAGCAGAAAAGTTTATGCCACATTCTCCTCCCTTACATGAAGGAACAAAACGTTTGCACATAGGAAATTGATTTTAAAAATTGGTCCTATGAGAGTTTTCTAGTCAAATATTCATTACATATTAGAAATCTATGTCCACAGGTAAGACTCTGCCCCAAATCAGCAAAAATTATTTACTACATTGGGCACTGTCTAAATCCATAGCATTTGTTACTCTGTAAACTTAATCCAGTCCAGTACCTTTTATAGCTTTGAGCATTTTCAATTTTCTCTTGATATCACAAGATGTGGATTAGTCACAACTATACAAAAATCAGAGTACTGTCCCCCCTAGAAACTCACTTTATATTTCCAAATTTGTTTTAGAGACATGTCCTTCCTTCTCCTTGCTCACCACTATGTGTATTCACTTGGCACTTTTAGGTGCTTTTAAAAGCTCAAGATGGAAGCATGACTAACTTCTTTTAATTCCATCATATTAATTTGCTTAAATGTGTCACCAATAAAGAAAGACAATGACGTCTCATAATATGAATGGTTTGAAATAATGATTTTTTTTTTTTTTCTACTAAGAGTAGTAGTAATGTTTTAATAAAATGTTCCTGAGACTTTGTGGGCTTTCCAAAAACTGAAACATTCTCCTCCTTAATTTAATAATCATATTTTTTCTGCTGCCTCTTTTCCAGTGTTTACAGCTATGAGCTTATTGAAGCATGATGTGTTCTTTCTGCACTGCACTTATACAACATATAATGTCTTTGTATTCTATTCAGTGGTCTAACCCAGGCTGTTCACAGGTATAGGTATGTAGGGGTACTGTTTCTTTAACTGATAACTACCTAAGCAGAAGCCTTGCTATGAAAGTAGCTTCTACTAGAACAGGCAGAAAAATCTTACTCTGTTCCCTACACATGGCTCCATTGTTACAACTAAAATAGTATGGCCAAAAAAGAATTTTTAAGAGAAGGAAAGGTGCTTTTTAATGCCAGATGTTACAGCACTTTACAGCTGTAAATGTGTACCTGTGTAAATGTAGAAGCTGAATTTAATTATGATTAGATTGAAAGCAAGAGGGGCAGATTTTGACCTTGCAGCAAGTCCTCTACTGCCTCTAGAACCCAGATCTCCTAAGTAATTTCTGATTATCTTGAAATATAGTGTCTACTAACATGCAAAACAAAGGCTGAAATATAAATGATTAAGCTGCACTAAGAAAGCCTTATTTTGACAATAGTGTATTCTAAAAATAAAATACAATATGAAACCCTTAAAAAGTTGTTCTGTAAAAATACAACAGTGAAGGTGAGTTTCTGCAGAATAGAATATATTTGTGTGGTTACAGCTCTGTGCTTTCACTAGTCTGCAGGTAATGCTACCTGAGAAGTGCTGGGCAGTGATGCACAGAGATGGCTCTAGGAACTGCTGCTGTATGAAATTGTGGCTTGAACTGGCTGACAGAGACAGCATGGCAAGGAAAATGGGAATGATGCCTTCCTCTCTCTGCCGTGTCTTTGAGAGAGAGATGATACTTGGAGGTATCAGCATTGGCTAAGTAGGACTGTGGGGTGTATATACATATTGTGTAACTCCTACACAGTCTCTAAGGTTGGAGTGGAATCCCACTGTAACAATGACTTTTGACCATAAACAAGAGGAAAACTGTGTAGAGAAATGTTATAAAGAATAATTGCAGACTCTTTTTTTCAGTTTTTTTATATACTCTGTTCCTTCCTTTCCTAAAAAAAATCCTTATGACTGCTTGCAAACAATAAAACCATTCACTTATTCACTTTTCAAGACTACCAAGGATTTTTAAATATTTTTGAATGCTCAAATTTATTAATATTGCAGCCAAAGCAAGCTGGTTTTCTACAACTTTTGTAAGTTAATTCCCTATGGTAGAAATGTATCCCTGATAGAAATAACTGAAATAGAAATAGAAAACAATTGGGTTTTCATACACAGTATAAGAAACTAGGTGGGGAAATTAGAATGCCTGGCCATTATTTGAAGATACTGGCATAGCAGGAACCTCAGAAACAAGGTGGGGGAAAGGCAGTTGATGTCATGCATTAATATCACAATGTGTGAAAAATACAGAAAATATCACTTAGGTCATGCCAGAAATTGAGCAATATGGCATGTTAGAAACCTTAGCATCAAAACACATTAAAAAACTGACCATGTTACTGGGTAACAATGCATCTACGTTAAAAACACAAGCCTTACATGAAAATCTCAAGCCTAAATGGAAGGCAGACCTTACTGAGTCTGTGTTATTGCATTAGGCAGAGTCACAGCACTGCCTGAGGTGCTCTGAGAGATTTAGAGAAGCTTTAGGAGCAGGAACTGAGATGTATTAAAAGTCTTCAATATGCAAGTATCTAAGGGAAACAAACCTATTATTGTAAACTTCACGGGTATTAAAATATCTGAAACAGGGTGCACTTCAGAGTCCTAAAGCATTATATGATCAGAGTACCTCAGGAGGCACCAGTAAGTGCATCCTCAAGGGCACCCAGCAAAGTGAGCCCTCTGCAGAAAAACTGACCAGGTTCTTTTTTTTGCAGTGGAAGAATTTTTTTTTTTTCATGGTGGAAAAAAAATGAGGATATTTCCAAATTAAACCATTTTCTAAAGTGGAACTTTTCTTTCTTTCTTTCTTTCTTTCTTTCTTTCTTTCTTTCTTTCTTTCTTTCTTTCTTTCTTTCTTTCTTTCTTTCTTTCTTTCTTTTTTATGATGATTTTTAGTGTGTCCTCACACTTTAGAAAAAAGAATTTGGGGTTATGATAAGTCTAGAAAAATATGATCTCAGTAGCTGAAATCAGCCATAGAACCAAAAAAAGTGCTGTGAATTACAATTAGAAAGCATAAGAAATAAAACAGAAATCAGCATACTGTTGCACAACTCTGAGGCTCATCACTTTCTCAAGTAGAGTGGGCATACATGGAAAATAAATCAGGGAAGAAAAACGAAGGCAGCTGGAGCCACAGGATTGCTGCCATGCAACACCCACTCAGGTAGGCTGGGAATCCTCATTTGGGGACAAATGTGATTCAGGCCCTCAGATGAAGGGGGGAAAACAGAATAGCACAGATAAGTGAGATACTAAAGTCAATGAAGATAAATAAACTAGAGCACAGAGGGAAAAATACAACAGGTCTTTGTCAAGGCAAGAAATGGTAGCTGTCATACAAAGGTGGACTTGAAACCAACAAGAGGAACTGGCATTTCACAGAATAGGTGGCAGTGATGACTCCTTACTGCAGGACACTGAAGATGCCATCTGAGGACAGAGAAAGTATTAGAAGAGAGAGTTACTAAGAGTTAATGAATAGACAAAGAAAAATAGATTAAGAAAATGTATTATATTGAAAATGGAGAGACTGGATCTTACAGAAAACATCACTGATGCCAGTAGCATGGGCATCCACTTTAGTGCTGGAGACAGAAAATTGAGCAAGACAGGCTCTTGTCCTGCTATGAACAAGGCTCTTGTCTTGATAGGAACTACAGCATAGCTATGAATTTTAATATTAGAAGAAAAAATCAAAGGGCTTTGATTATGGGTCTGAAAAAGAAGAGCTGGCTAATCAGAAAGATTAATTTAGACAGTGAAATAGATGGAAGATCTTTCTGAAAAGATACAGTTGTTCCTAATACTCATCAGAGGTACTTGGACTGATCAATTGGGAAGAGCATTCAAGAGCTAAAAACCCATCTAATTTTAACAAACTTTACTGTTGTATTTTAATGTCAGTCAGAATAAATATATTTTCATTTTTCCATAATTTTTGAGGAATTAAAAAGTACTTGTAATTTTACCATTTTTAAGTTTTCATTAAAGTGTATTTTGCATGTTGTACATTTAAAATATGCTAAGCCATACCAAAACCTCTTTTTTAACTAAACTTCACCTGACCTAAATCAGGAATCATTGCATGGTTTAATGGAAAATTTGGTGGCCCATGAAATAAAACTCACCCTTCAAAGCAAAATATCTTAGGTATGCTTTGATGCCTATATCACAAAAAAGAAACCTCTGAGCTGTCTCATCTTCCTTTACAAATTCTTTGCACTGTAGTCTACAACAAAAATTAAATTTCCTGGATCATCTGAGTGAGTTTTCATCTCGATAAAAGAATTTTTTTACAGGAAGAACTATGTTTCCTTGAAACAATCTCACCAGGAACATAGTAATCACTGCTAAGCATGGGTACTTGATTAAATAGCCCAGTTCCAGAAGAACTTGTGAGCATGTGTAGCATGTGCTGTACATATTCTAGGGAGAGAAAGATTTTTTAAAAAGTGTCACTTTGTAACCTGCACAGAGACTTACTGATCTCAGTTACTTTAGTTTGACAACTAAATGTAATTAGATAATATGTAATTAGATAATATTCTCTCATGGAGAGAATGATATATAGCTATTTACTCTCGCCATTCTTATCATATCAAAAGACTATCTCTGGCAAACACTAATTTGTCACAGTTGTCATGTAAATAATTCAACTTTAATCAAAAGCTACATCTGGTCAGGCTTATACAATAAAATATCCACCTACTAGTCTTCCATTTGAATTCTGTGATTTTTGTATGAATACATCATAGTAGAGAACAACACATTGAAGCAGTTGTAGTCAAGGCACAGAGACAAATTCAGATAAAGAGCTGAAATTCTCGTTTAAAAATTCTTCCCTGTCTTCTGTAGTAGGCAGAAACTTGCTCTTTGTTTATCTGTGTTTGCTTGTTCCCACTGCTGTCATTCAGCCAGGAGCCAGTGGGAGTTGCACGTGTCACACACAGCAGAAGACAGCATTACTCTTGCCTTTATAACCCACAGATGGTCACTCACAGGGCAGTAATACTCTGCCATATCTCTCTAGGGTAGTGGGTGGGTAGTGTATCTAACGTCCTGGCATGGTGTTGCCTGCACAAGACAAAACATCCTATCAAAAGAATGTCTGCATGTTATTTTAGACATGAGGAACGAATCTGTTCATGATAGAGTGGTAAACCATTAGAGCAGGTTGCCCAAGGAGGTGGTGGAAGGAAACACTTAACATCAGATTAGAGAAGGCTCTGAGCAATCCTACCTAGTCTAAGGTTTCCCTGTTTATTGAAGGTGGGTTGGACTACGTGACCTTTCAAGATCTCTTCCAATCCAAACCTTTCTGAGGCTTTGAGTCTACGTTGCAAGAAAACTGCAAGAAAACTGCAAGAAAAAGTGAGAGTGAAGGAGTCTTGTGACTTGATTTAGAGGCTGTGGCTTGATGATGTAACCAACTGTTTGGTATATATAGGAGCAGATAAAAGCAATGAGATGCCCTCCCCCACACACCCCTATCCTGCCCTAAAATTAGCTAGCATTTTGTCTTGGGGATTTGACTAGAATGACTCTTCTCTCTCAGATAGAAATACTTACTAACCAGTTGATATCTAGCCATGGACAGTTCATTCTCGGGGCTTCTTTGCTAACATTTTCATTCAGACTAAATAATTACTTTCCCTACCCACCTACTACCCTGGTGTATCTACCTGTGTGCTTCTAGCTTTTGCCTTACTAAACCAAATAGGCTACCACCTTTGGGAATATTTTAGCTGACTGCATTCTGCAGGCAAGTGTGTAAATTCAAATTGTGAGTTAGCTCTGGTACAAGAAACAGCCAAACCAAATCAGTTTAGAACCTAATTTAGGATAATTTGCTTTACTTCACAGCAAGACCCTTTTCTTTTTATTGAGTTCTCACCCCTCTTTCCTCTAGTTTGACTAATAATTTCTATGTGACTTCATATCAGAATCTTACTGAAATTCAGAGTGAGGTTGCCTTTCTTTGAAAAATCTTTCATTTCCTTATGAAAGATAAATGCTGACACAGTCTGTCTTTGATATGTATTTTATGTTATTTTATGTATCTTTAACCATTATTCTTCTCAGTATATCATAACACTTTGCATGTTATCCAGATCAGGCTAAAAGAATAGCAGTTATTTGGATCGCTTTTCTTATTATTTTTCCTCTCCTGTAATACAGCCAGGAGGAACATTGCCATTTTGCAAACAAATAATGTTCTACTCTTCTCAGTAGACTCTTGTAAACACTTTTGTCTGTGCCTATGATTAAAGCATGAGCCTTTTTAAAATCCAAAACCCTCAAATGCATCATCTCCTTTACATTTTGGTTCTTTCTCTAAGCTAAGATAAAATCCGGTGCCACACTCTCATTTACATTTACCAGCCTACTTTGTCATCACAAATCACACATCACATCTTCTGAAAACTGGTGCAAAATATATATTTGATCTTGGGACCATATGTATACTCCTTCTAATGTGTACCCAATCTTCCTTCTAGCTACATTCCATATTGTTACCTTTTTTTTCAGAGGTCAATAAAACCTTCCCTGCTTGTTTTCATTTCCTTATCATCATCAACCTCAACTTCCAACTGGGCAGGTATCACTTTGCTCCTCCTTGTCTTGTTCTAAAAAAATGAAATTTCCCTTCAATAAACAGGGAAGCCTTCATTTGTTGGTCAGTTGATTTCTCTCATCTGGGTCCTTGGCTAGTTTGTTTTGATCCTGAGATGATTTTTCTTCTTCCTACAGGATCTTTCCAGTTTCTGGAATCTGAATCCAGCATCCCAGATATACACAAATTTCATTACCACCATAAAGGAGGTAGTTAGTATGACTGGCAGGAACGATGAGAGAAGTTAGGGAAGGAAAATCTGGTGAAACGTTGAAAGCTAGGAAGGTGAAATATTTGTTCCTAAAAGATGATCATAATGACAGAGTTCCTTTGCCTGTAAAACTGTCTGGTTACAGAATGTTGCCCTCTGAATATAGATAAGAACTATTTTATTACTTCTTATAAAACAAGGGGATCTTAAATCCTTTCTTAAACTGATAACTTTTTCAAAAATATATAATACTGCTAGTAGAAAATGTTCCC
The DNA here is from genome assembly GCA_013400275.1 of Rhadina sibilatrix. NCBI lineage: Eukaryota > Metazoa > Chordata > Aves > Passeriformes > Phylloscopidae > Rhadina > Rhadina sibilatrix. The sequence goes on from VWYO01011543.1 coordinate 10,281, forward strand.
TTCTGGAAGGGATAAACCTTTATTATCAGCAGACTTCTTCAGTGCAGCCTATCAATCTACAAACAAAATATTATTGCCAATAATATTTGTGGTTGCTACACCAGCAGATTATCATTTCAGAGGGAAAGCTGTAGGACTGTCAGCAATAGATTTGTCAACAAAAGCATGCAAAAAGATATTTCAGTGTATTTCATTCCAGAATTACTTTTCATATATTCATTTTTTCCCTAACTGTTGTATATAGCTATTTATTTTGACAACAGTGGCATATTTCTTTTAAAGGCTTTCCGAAAATATTAAGTTTGTAGTACCTTACACATTTCTCATTAACATCGGGCTATTTCTCTTTCAACTACTTTATTCCAATTATTTGCCATCTAAACTGTCGTATTAGTTCAGCCAGAAAAGGTGATGCAACCATAAAGTACCTTGCATCAGGAAACTTCCATTTTCAACTTCCTAGCAGTCAGGCTAAAATTAGATTGGACTCAGTGCAGGTTTATCTCTCTTAATCATTAATAGTTCAGCTCAATTTCAGTGTGATTGGAAACATTTCCTAAGGAGAAACCAGGATAGCAAGACAAAAAGCAGTTGCTGCTATTCAAGATTAAGGGTGTGAATGGAAAATTGTACAGGATCTGATTTACAGGGTTTTTTTTCTCTACATACTGTTGTCAACCCTGTCATGGTAACAAGTATCAACTTTATTTAGCCTAACCTGAGAAATGCGAAGCAAATTGTGAATGACAATTTTTACATGAAATGAAAAAGAATTATGAATATTGTTGAAGAAGTAGTTTTTCAATCTGAGAGATTTTCAAAATACTTCTTCCCCACTGGAAAAAGAAATAGGTGACTTGATCAGAAATACTGTCGCAGAAGCAGCAGACAACATTAAATTAACTCCTAAAACATTTTTAGGCTGTGAGAAAGGCAGATCTATTTGAATTGTATATCTAGAAGATGTGGTGAGGAGGAACCTCTAGGACATCGATAAACCAATGTCTAAGAAAAGTAATGGTCTTAATAACCCCACATGAAATGTGAGATAGATCCATTCTATAGCTGAGAAATGGCCCCAGAGTTACTTGCTAAGGAGAACATGGTAGACGATTAAGAAAAATGTTCTATTGAAATCATTATAAATGCTTCATTTATTACAGAAATAGATAACTTGCACTGTTTTTTAACAGATTTGTGGCCAGCTCAGAGGCATTTCAGTAAAGATGGCTTCAGTGGGAAAAAAGGATTACTGACTTGGGTTTCCTTCAGATAATATGCAACCTCACAAATAGGTTTTTACACAAATCTGTTATGAGGGTCATAGCATAGAACTGTAAATAGAAAGACTATCTGAAATTAAAAAGAACCAAAACCAAACCAACACAAATATCAGTAATGTTTTGGTTTCTTTAGAAAACCTTTCTGAGCTGTAACGTCAGACGGGACATTCACAGCCCAAGGCAGGATCACAACAGGCAGCTCACTGTGCATGTCCACTACAGAGTTCACCCGAATGACTGGTGATACTGGCTCAGCTGAAAGTGTCTGCACTGCCAGATCACAACGATGTTTGCTCCAGGTAGTGGAGGAGAGCAGCAGAACACAACATTTCAGGGGGGAATAGGTGAGTATGGGCATATGTGTGCATGTATGGCCAGGCAGAGGAAGCCAGCCTCCAAGCACCACCCTATCCTGGCACAGATAATGAATCGCCTGGGAAAGCACTGCTGGAGAACATGACTGTTCATTCCAAATACATAAGTGGCAATAGTCTGCCAGTAAAACACCATGAGTTTTGTGTTTCTGTGTTGATGCCTCTGTTCCAAATTCTAGCAGGCTTGGAGAGGATACTAGGACACAGACTTGTTCCAAATCTCATCATTAGTGTTAACCTGTGTCAGGTAGCAAGGCCTGTGACATAGCTGTGAGCACTGTATCTTCTTGATACCACGAGAGAAACGGGCAAAAGCACCAAGCAGCACAAAAGGAAATTATATCTATATTGTTGCATTCAGGGAAGATTGATTCAAAGAGTTCAGTAACAGTTAGATAAAAGATGAGTTCTTTAGCTATATTTTCTACATCAATTTAGAATATTGATAGGTGATATAGCTCATATAGTGCAGGAAATCAAATCTCAATGTCCTTCAGAATTAACATAATCACAAAATCACCAGGTTTGAAAGATTATCCAAAAACAAGACTCTGAGGAGACATAGAACACAAATATAATCCTTCTCTGCAGTTTTGCTGAAGTCGTAACATCAGCCACTTAGTCATGACATGAAAATCCAAACAGTTCTTAATTCAAAGTGGTTCCTCATACCAGTTCCTGTACTATGAAACAAGCCCAACCATACAACCAACCAAATAATTCCAAAATTAAAGTTCTTTTTTTAATATGGCCTATCAGCAGTTTCTAATTGGCTTTTGTGTCTTTTATGAATGTCAGTGGGGAGGCATGATGTCCTACAGATACATGTTTAAGGGGTATAGTTTTCTTTCATGACTATGTCATTAAACTCCATCCTGAGTGATCCACTCAGGATAAGTAATATTTACAGGTACAGTTTTCCTTTGAATATTCTTTTTTAAATGGGTTTCCAGAACTTTCCAGCTAGAGATGCCATTTCCAGTATTTTACAAGATTTGTGGCTTGTTCCAGTTGGCAGCTCAGGTTCTGTACCTGAATTTTCACCTGAGCTTTGACTTCATTCCCAAAGGATGATTTAGTCTAGCAGCAAGAGCTTCAGAGCACAAGAGGGTGTTATCAATCCATTTCAGAACTCATATTTGTAGTACAAAAGTTATCAGACAAAATTAATAAAAAGCTTTTGTATCATTTAAATTGTAAATGTCTCTTTAAATTCTTGCTTTCCATTCCAAATTGTATATCAATTTTCCAATCCCAGATAAATATATAGGCATCTCAGAATCCCAAATCCTCTTCTGAAATAAATCAATTATGAAATTTTCGCCTTCATTTTGTCTGTTACTTACTTATATTTGGCATCAGAATATGTTCTGAGAAAATCCTTTGTACACAGTCTTCATCAGACTGTCCACAGTTTTCATCAGACATCTGCAGTGGCCCCATTTTTTATTTTAAAGTAAATTGTTATTATTACTACTATATTTTGTTTCCTGACTATCGCCTCTGCTGTCTGCCTCTTGGCCACCTATCCTCACTTTGACTCAATTTGCAATCATGTTCTTTATTGCAAAAAATTGGAGTACTTAAGGAAAAATCAGGACTGAAAAACTCATGCAGTATTTCTTCTATCCTAGTGTGAGAGATTCACTATGAAAACGTACAGGGGCAGTTGTTACTTGATGCCTACCAGCTCAAGAAGTTCACAGGAGATCATGAATCCAGTAAAACCATCCATATCTGATGCCTGTTAATCACTTCTCAGCCTTATTTAACACCATTTGCAAGCTGAAATGTTAAAGTCACAGCTGATGCTGTTGGAAAGGGTTACCTTGGTACAGGCACCCAGAAAATCCCATTGCAACAGATGACATTCAGGTTCCACTCTGCTCCATACACCAAGGAGGAGTATTTATCTATTGATTTTCAGATTACCAAGACAGTTAACTGCACACTCCATACAAGAATGGTACTTTGAACAGAGCCCATCTGTGAAAAGGTAGCATTATTTTCTCACAGCTCTCTGTTTCTGAGGAGAACAGTTATGAAATAGGAAGACTGTAAGGAGTGATGGTCAAGAGAGGAAACAGAGAACAAATGTCATCTTGTAGAATGCTAAATGTGAAAGTGCAAGCATTTTCATCGTGATGATCTCATTATGAAGATCATGTCTGAGACTTTAATGACCTTAACTTCCAGGACTTCTCTTCCTCCCTATTCAGCTCTAATTTTGAGAGGAATGGGCAAGATGTCATACCTTCATATAATCGCAGTGGTCAAATTTTATACCACTTCATATAAACTGTGGTCAAATTTTAAGGACAGTGAAGAACTGGAGGAGTGTTACATTTTCTTTCACAAATTTCTTGATAGAGAATGAGCTCAAACTTTGTGGGAAAGAAGTGTGTTAGACCTTCCATTACATGGGCAGTTTGTATGGTTTTACCATCGTTCTCCAAACACAGTTTGAGGAGAAAAGGATTTGAATGTTAAGTTTGATGATGAATAAATGCAACAGTAAAGTCTCTTTGTTGTACAGGGATATAGTTCCTTATGTAAATATACAGTTTGTCTCTAAATGCAGTATTTGTTTACTGTCAATATACACTCAGAGCCTGATATATAATTACATATAGTATAGGCCTGCATTATAAATAATCAGAGTATAATTGTATAATTACTCCTTGTACTTGAAGGAGTAATTGAAGCCCATTTGGGAGATAAAGGTTTCCACAGATTGTAATAGTTTATTGGTAAGACAAAATATTGTATTTTGAACCAAAATTACTAGCAATCCACAGCTCTCAAATCCTTTCCGCTGTATTTGAGAGCAGTACACAAAATTCTTAATGATGATTTATCAGTACAGAAATTCACTCCTCCTCCACAATTTGTCCAAAAAACAAGGAGGAAGAGAAGTTGGTTTTGGTTTTTTGGTTTGGTTTGGTTTGGTTTGGTTGTTTTTTGTTTTCATTTGTTTTTTGTGCTATAGTGTGAAGCTTGTTGATTGTACATAAAGAGGACTTCTAAATTTCTTAAAGTTTGTGTATTTTATTTTTTAATGGCTGGAAGCATGCTTAAAGCCCTCATTAGATATCCTTCTATACAAGCTGTTGAAATGGAGACATCACAGTTATTTACCTGGTTGACAGTGAAGAATACAAACCTTCCATATTTCTGTTTATCTATTGCAAGACTCACATTATATATACAACACAATTCTAATTCTATGGCCTAGTTCAACAAGATTCATTCTATATACTTAACTTGTCCCCTCTTCTTACGTGTCTAATCAACCTAAGGCTTGATTTTTTCCAAAAATTATTTACCTACCTTATCCTTTCACATTTTAAAGTGGACCTATTAGTTTATGCATTAAATTGAAAGAGTAATTTTTAGCACACTGTGTGAAGATTTAATTGTGCATTCCTCGTTAAAGTTAATAGGGATTGTGTTGTTAAATCACACCGTGCAGAACATTCCATATTCCCTTAAGTGCCCTTTTGTTGCTGGACTGAGAGGAGGCCTGTGCTGCCAGAGACATGCATATCTATTTCTGTGAGAATCTCTCTAACTGGCTTAATTTCATTTTCGGGTCTGAGTTCAAAGCCCTTGAATAACTGGTCTCATATGTGTAATCAAACTAAACCAGGCTTTTTGAATTCTGGAGAAGAATTATTTAATTACATGGCCAGATCTGGTATTTGGCCCAAAAGAAAGGGTACCTGTATCAACTTGCAAACATGGTCCCTTCATTTGTGCTAATAGTCTCTGGCAAACCTACTGAGTGAATTTCAAATGGCTAGAGGAGATTAACTATTTGGGTTAACATTTTCCAAGGTTGACTTCATTTTTTTCTTACTCCTTTTGCTAGGGTTTTATTTGTTTGTTTGTTTTGGTTTTTGGGGTTTTTTTTTCTATTTTTATTTACTTAATAGATTTCAACACAAACTTGACCCTGAACACTGTTTCATTCAATGAAGAATGAGATTAAATATTAGCTTTGATTATGTCATCTTTATAGGAAAAGACATTTGATGATGATTTCAAATTAGTGTGAACTAATGCACTAACTTTCCCCTCTGTCACTGTGGGGGAAAAAAAAAGCTTTAAACAACTACTACTATCTGTAGTAGTTTTCATTTCAGCTACACTAACTACGAGCTTCACATATCAATTAAGAGGAATCACCTGAAATTTAGGTAAACAGATAGATCCAGCTTCAGGCACCTTCATTTGTTTGGTGCTGAATATTTACTGTAAGGTCTTACTGTAAAAATCTGCCATAACCCTGAATAAAATCCAATGCCTACAATAAGAATTAAATACATAATATAAGAAAGGCAATTGTGGATGTGACTGTGCAGGTTTAGCCCACAACTGTACTATTCAGGATACTGTTTCCACTAGATCAACAAGATTGTTGAAACAAGAACATGTTTTTGTTTTTGGTGGGTCCTCTGGTAGTTTCTCACAAGCAATTCCAGCCTGAGCAGCTAAGGAACTCTTTTGAGACTGAGGAAGCATGAGGAAGAAGTAGGGGGAAATGCTCTACTTCATAGCAGAAAAGAAGAATGTTAGATAGACCTCAAAGAAGTGGTCTGCAAGGGAACTTCTGGACATATCCAGGACACAGGACCTCATCTGAGCATGAGAATTCCGCTGCAGGTACTATGTTGTGTGCACATACTAATTTATAATATAAGGAGATCATGGGTTACACACAATTTTCCCTTGTTACACACATATATTGCTTGTTACAGACAATATTTTTT
>VWYO01011543.1:16761-27380 GCA_013400275.1 Rhadina sibilatrix
TGGTGTCAACTATATATCTCAAATATATCCCTGCTATTGAGATATCCCTGCTTGATTTAAGGCTTCTCTCTTTCCCAGCAAGATACCAGTATAATGATCCCTCCAAAGGAGGGCAATTTACCACCTCCCCTGCTGCACCATAAAACATATGGAAGTGTACCATAAATAAGAAAGTCTCATAATTGCCAAAAGACAATTATTAAATAAGAAAAAGTCCTTCTGTATTGAGCCTAGAGGGATAAAAGCTAGGGATAGACATGATTGCTTGTATTGATTAGGTAATCTTGGAAAACTGCTCAAGATGCACATTTTCCCCAAGATTAAAGGACCTTTTGAAAGGATCCATCTCCCGTAGGTTTGTTTTCTTCCATTTCCTTTTCACAATACCCACTATCACAGTCACTATATTCCTTCAATTTTCCCTCCTATCACATCTGACGAGGCTCCTTCTGCAATGCCTACCTTCTCCTGCCTCCTCATCCCTTCTTTTCCTTCCCATGGCCCACCTCTCCCACTAGTACCTTGCAGTCCCCTGTACATACTATTATTCAGTAATATTATTATACCTTCTAACTGGCATGTGGACAAAAAGCAGCATCTTAGGGTAGATGAAGATATGCTGACAGGCTTCTACCAAACACAGTGAAAAGGGGCTGAGCTCCCTCTGTCCTGCTGTGGTGGCAGGAGCCTCTCACCTCTGCAAGATTTTACCTTTTTACAGAACTCATAGGTGTCTGCTGTCTCTGAGACAGTCTCCTGCCCACCATCCTACCTTCTTGAAAGACTCCAGCAATTCAAAACATAAAGCCCAGTTGCACAATCTCCATCTCTCTGGAAAACATCCTTTAAAAAATATTATAATGTTACAACAATTTTTGGAAATAAAATAATCAAGAATATATTTTAGACTGGGAAGTACAAGCGAGTCTGAAAATTTTGTTGTGATTTGAAAGCAGTCTTCTGACACAAGTACAGAATAAGAAATATGTTTTTAAGGTACAGCTCGATAATATTTCTAAATAGTAAGCTTTGCACATTGTGGCAGAAGATAGACTGTGATATCTCAGAATATTGCTTCTAGTTTCATAATCTTGTGATATTTGCCCTGTGATTTAACATGTTCTTAAACAGTGTCATACAGCACAATTAAAATACAGCTGAAGCAAAGGATTATTCTCCAACAAAATAAAATAAAATGGTAATTACCAGGAGCAGATGTACTCAAATCTGATGAACACGTGGATCCAGACCTCCAGCTGGGGATGAGGTAGAAACTGCACTTTTTACAAGGAAGACAAAGACCCATCAGAAAGTCCTTTTCAAAGAATATTTTGTAGTATTGTGTGAAACTTTAATTTTCCCTTGAATCAGACTAGTTTTCAGCTTTGTTGCACCTTTTAAGTGGCAGAGGTACCTGCTGCCACTAACTGCCAACCACTATTAAAGCCCAACTGAGTTCAGATATGTATCTTTACCCTTCTTTAATTGCATTGGGCTCATACATCTGTCCTGAGGTCAGAGGAGAGATTAAACAGGAAATAGCAGGGAGAAATCAAAAAGATTGAGGAGAAAGCCATGAGAATGACATATTCAAGTGTGCTTGGCTATCTTAATAACAAGCAACTGAAATTTATTTCAATACTACCTAAGATTCCCTCTGCCAGAATTCTCTGTGCCAGAATTAATGGGTTTCTCCAGTTTTCACATTCCCTTATATTGCACCCAGGATGACATTTAAGATTTTTGCTATCTGTAAGACCTCCAATACTGTTTTTATTTTTTAATTTAAAAAAAAACAATCTCCCATGCATTTTCGTATATTTTTGTGCCCCTGAATAAAGACTTGAACAACTATGGAAAGGAAATCACACATAAAGCTTTCTATAAGCCATTTAATGTTTTTCTGTAGTTCATGATGTATGCAAAATCAATTAAAACAGTCTCTGATTCATGACTTATTGTTGTCCTCTTTTGTAAATCAACCTCTGTAAAGTTTATAGCTTGCTTCACATCTTATTTAAATTCAAGGTTCAGCTGGGGGAATAGCAAACATTTTGCTGAGGTTTGTGTTTTCCCCGTTTTCAAGATCTGTAGACTAGTATGTGTTCACTATTGAAATGGAAATATCAGTTGAAACCTCGAGATTGCTGAAAAAACCTTAGCATAACTCAGTAGGTGGCATTTTTTCCTTCTGCACTGATATAAATGGCAGCCTTGTGCTGCTGAAGATAAGAGAACAGGTACTGAGGTACTGGAGCTAGTCTTTGACAGAGATGAAGAACTGAGATCAAAAACTACTTACAGAGTTTAAAATGACCGTATTGTAACTGAGAAGGGAGGACTTGCATTTCACAAAACCTAGTTTATTTATCTCAAGTACTAACAGAAATACAGCCCAAATGATCATGAAATCATGGCATCATCAGACTGCTGTGGTACACAAGTGACTGATGCCCATCCTGTCCTGGCTTTGTTGTTCATCAGATCCAAGGTGCTTAGATCAAATGATCTGAGATTAGGCTTTTTCCAATTATAGAATTGGAAAAATTTACATACAGACTCTGTGGCATTTTTATTAGATGAGGAGGTGTTTACAGTCAACATGACTATACCTCATTCATGTAAATGCAAACCATCTTTACAAACTGTCTTGTTTGCTTTTCTCTTTGCCCTACCTCTTTGTGCTGCCATATATTTTTCTTCAGTTGTGTTTCAGTACCTCATGAATTGTTCCATTTGTATCTCATGCCTGCTCATTGTACTTATATCTGGCATATGAAATTCAACACTTGCAATCTGAACCACAAAATTTAACATTCAAGTGCAGTGTTCATTTTATCCCTCACTTTGGTGGGATTTTTAAAGAAACTGTATCTTGGTTAAACACTTGTAAAAATCGCTCATGCAACCTAATTTTCATATCAAAATATAAATAAGAATAAACAGAAACCCCCAGGAGAGAACAAGTAAGCACATAGCCTTCTTAAGTTTTCTTGAGCTTTCAAGTGGGACAGGATTAGACTTGCATTTTTTTTCTCTTCTAAGCTTTTCTAACTTCAAAAAGGTGCCAATTGAGATACTTATGGCCTTCTATCACTATGCATATTTTTCTGACAATGCAGGATAATTAGTCTATAAAGACAAATAAACTAGCAGGAGTATTTGCAAAGGAATTTTATTTGCTAAGAACCTTATGCTATGGAAAAAAAGAAAAAAAACCAAACTAACAAACTGGGCTACCGTACCAAGCAATATATCTGAGAACACAGCATTCAGAGTATACAGAGAGCAGACTTGTGGGCCTTCTCCCATTGTTCCTGCTGTTAGATTAAATAAAGTCTCAGACTGTATGAGCTAATGTTTAGTTTATGCTTACTGAATTCTCCAAATGAAATCTGCTCCCCTTGTCTCAATATTTCAAAAACCCACACTGGAACTGGCATTTATTTGGCAACATATGGTTATCTGATAAGAATAAAGATTCAGGAGAGGAGGGAAATTTCACAAGGAATTCATGGGGAAATGGGAATACAGGGCAAGTAAGCACCAAAAATTACACATGTCATTATTGTCCTGGGATGACTTTATGATGCTGAATTGTATCCCCATTTGTTTGTTTAGCCCAGAAATAAGTTCTGCACTTTAAAACTAGATCTGAGAGTGAAGTGGGGGAGAAGAAGCAGTGGACTTTTTCTGTGGCTGTATTCAAAAACAGCTCTCTCTCTCACAGACAGTGTTGTCTGCAGCACGGACAGCGAGAGACAGACACAAGGACTATTTCCTTTGCTTCTTGCTGGTTTTCCTTGTTAGCTGTGGCAAGGAAAGTTTTCCCAAGAAAACGGTGGCTTTTTTCCTGGAACTGTTCAGCCTGCTCTGGACTGAAAAAACCAGAAAAACACCAGGAGCTCACACCTGCAACCCACCAGAGCCTGGGACACAGCATTTTCCAGCACAGGAGGGACAGATGAGAGAGTGAGCCAGCCAAGCTACACTCCATGGAAAGGACTCTCTCTCTGACTTTGCCATCTCTTCAGAATAACAAGAGGTTCCAGTGCTTAATATTATTAATTTCCTCATGTTTGTGAATGCTTTGCTTGTTGAATAAACAGGGTTTTTTCCACTTTTCTCGAAGAAGGTTTACCTCCCAAGCTGGCTGGGGGAGAGATCACTTGAATTTGCTTTGTAAAAAGGACCACTTCAGAAGTTTCCTCCCAAAATTTGTCCTAAACCAGGACAATTATGCAATTAGAGGATATATTGTGTTACAAGATAAATTACAAATATATTTATACAATTTATACAAAATAAATTACAAATTACTTTGCAAACATATTGGCATATCACAATGCTCAAGCACTGACTTCTGAAATTTTAGTGACATCCTTTTTATTTTAAAACCTTTTAAACCGGATTTTAAAATAATTTACTCACACATGTACACACATGTCCATATGTATTGTCAAACATGCCAAACACTTTTTAAACCACCATTTTGGTTACCCAGCCAAACATTGAAGACTTGCTTGACACATTAAATATGGCTCCAGGCAGCCCAATTTGCCCTCCTGCATGACAACACCACGCCACAGATAAATGACAGCAGTTTCTAGGGATAAAGTTCTGCTATGTATACCAACAGCAGATGAAATTGATGGAGATATTTCCAGCCATAAGGCTTGGGAGCATTTTTAATGATTTTGGTAGAGAAGGAGAAATCTGACTGTGTTAGCAATGCTGGAATTATTTCTGGAATCAGTTTCAGTAGAAGTATTAGGGGTGTCATGGAATGTTTGTCATCAATTAGTGTCAATAATCAAGTGTCTTGTTAACCAGACTGTTTCCTAAGACATTGCTTCTTTCCAGTTTCACAACTTAGTAATAAGTTTATTGCTAGAGAAATCCTTGAATCATGACATTTAATTTAAAATAATTTTTATCTTGCTGACTGTGTTTTGCTATGCAAATGCATGACTCTGGCAAAATATTTATAGTAGTTTCTGGTTTTGTTTTCAAGAGAAATGACAGAATGAGTTCTAGCTTGAATTCAATGATTCCCTAGAAAAGCTAACAAAGGGAAAGACCATACAGAGGTTAGAGTCATTAAAACAAACACAGCCGTTTTCCTGTTGTTTTTGGAAACTGAAGGGAAAAGTATTTATGAAACTATAAAATTTAATTAATAGTTTTAAATCACTCAGAATTAGATGGCACTTCTATGGTACACAAAGGTTTAGGCTCATCTCATGAAAAGCAAACTGAGAGGGGCACAACAAATTTTGTCTCTTCCCTATCCATATTCCTATGGCATGTACAAACTCAGTCACTCTAGGGGAGGGACTTTTCAGACTTGGTATTGACAGAAGTAGTAGCCCAAAGTAGTAGTGTAGTGTAGTGGAAGGCCTGTCTTTTGAGGAGCACAAAGCTTTGGGGAACAAATTCAAATGAAGCACTTGTCTGTTTATCCAATCTGAGAGCACCTTGCAGAGCCTTGCAGATTCAGTTAGAGGAAACCTGCATTCAGATGCTTCACCTCTGCATTGAGATCCTCATGCCTTGCTTAGCAATACCTCCCCTTTGAAGGACACAGCAAGGGACCAAATGCTGCTCATTGCTCTGCTCTTAAAATCCTGTCACTGAGAGCATGCTAAGAGAAATGGACTTTCCCCAGGTACATTTACCATTTCTAAAATGTTTTTCAGGAAAATTCTCATCCCAGATGCATCTTGGTCTCGCAAACTGTCTTTTCAAGTTCAGAGCCATGACCATTTCTGAAATCATAGCATTGCCTCTGAAAACAAAACTGCTTATAGACCCAGACTCCAAGATGTTTGTTTTTGCCTTGTTAATTCAGTCATTACACAGGCAATAACCCTAGTTCATTACAAGCCTGATCATTATTAGTACAAAGCCTTCTTATTCAGGTTCTGCATGGCCTGCAGGCTCTTCAGAAAGGACTTTGTGATAGTTGCTATTTCTCAGATGGAGTGGTTTCCTCTCCTTTTTGTGAAGGACTTCACACAATCAAAGTTCAACAGCTCTTCATACCATTTGACAGATTTTGACATTTGTAAGTCTAATGACCAAGTATACAGACAACTTGGTCCTCAGGCAATTTGTCACAGGCATTCTGGATTTGGTTTCTGTTATATGTTATGCCACCAGCACCTCTTAAAAATGCTTCATAAACCTCTGCACAGGTCTGAAGAGGTTTCATCGCACTGGATCTTAGATACAGTGAGATCTTACCTAATTGTGCCAGTGGTGGCCATATGCTGCAAGAGGAGCACATTCGGAGAGATATCCCATGCCAGGACTGGTGATAGACATCTGTCCACTGGACACTTCTGATTTTTGGTACATGCAAGAGAAGTCTATTTTTGCTTCTGAAACTGAAATTGTTCTCCATGTCTGTTGTCAAATATGTTTCAAACTTCTGTTTCACATGAACAGCCTCAGAGCCTCTGATTTCCCAAGGAGGACAACTACACAACTAGTATTGTGTACTGGAAAAACCTGATGTCTATGAAGCATGTACCAGTCATTTCTCCTGTCCTTAAAGGATACCAGTTGAAGCAATGGGGGCCAGGACCATCCCAACACTTTACACTGAAAACTAAGGAAGCAGAATCACCTTTCCACTTTGTTGGGAAGCAGCTCACCTTTGGGACTGTTGTATGCAACATCAAATTCAACTATTAGTAGTACATAAGTCTTTGAGGTTTAGAACATGGTGTTGTATCACCAGCTGAGCCTTTTGAGGCAGAAGGCAAGAGATAAGAGGTGCTCTCACATACCAGGCTAAAAATAGCTAAGAAGTCCTCCATCTCCTAAGCTAACTGGAAAAGAGGAAAAGACATCCCCTTGTGATCTGTCTAGGACATTTTCCCCCTGGTACTTGAAATGCAAAAACACCCCTGGTCAAGCGGAATAAGGACGCATCTATATTGTGAACAGCAGTGTGAATAATACTTTTAAAAAGTTCCTATTTAGTTACCTGTATAAAACTGCTTTTCAAAAAAATACCATTGTGTCTATTTCTGAAAGCCTTTTCTCACTACTTTCTTACTTTTTGCTTACTTTTGATATGGAGTCTTTTTTCTTAATACTATGGAATTAAGTCACTAATTTCTGCAAAAATGTGAAAAAATTATACATTTAAAAAATTTCATTGCAATGTTTACAAAAAAAATCTTCATTGCATGTTCTAGATGGTGATTTGTTTAATTTTCATGTAAATTTCTGTATTAACATGCAAAAAAAAAAAAGAGACTTTCTCAACCTATGCTGGAAAATTATTAAAGATTAATTATTTCTTTTTAAAAGTCTTTCTTTTTTAGTTTATTTGTTTTATACCACTTGCTAGTCTTTGTGGATAGATATTTTTGGGAACATGTCTACTATTCATGTACAGATCCTTCATATGGCAGGCAAGGAAAAAATACGTATTCTTTAAAGTGAAAAAATGCAGCCAGTTAGGTTAAAAATTTTAACAGAGAGTAATGGAAACATACTCATTTGGCATTCGTTTGACTCTCTCTGTGAGCATTTCCTTAGATGAAGCAAAGCAAGGGTATTTCTTTGCCTATCTCAGCATAATCTTCGTACTGCCCGGGCTCTTGCCATGTAAAATTTTCTGTATTTATAAAAAACAACCAAACAAACTAGTAAACAAGAACCCCTGAGAGAGCTGCAGTGGTAATTCAATGTGCTCAACCATAAAAAATATTTTTTCTCTTATGTTGGTGTTCCCATTGTTTTGAGAAAGTTTGAAGTGCAGACATATGCACAGTAAATCCAGTGCAAGTCTGACACGAATATGCTGAATGGCATGAATTTCACAGGTGATTACCATATGTAGTCTACAGAAATCAGCCTGCACAAAACCAGTGGTCATTTTCACAGGGCTTCCAAACATGCAGAAAACAGAAATCATTGTAATGATTTTCAAAACTTTGTAATATTTCCTTTTTAATTTATTGCCCTGATGCTTAGAAAATTCTTTGACTTGCTCTCTTAGACCCCAGGCATTTGGTTGCATTTGATTCACAAGTAAAAGAACACACAAGGATGATTCTCAGTCATTTAGGTAGAATTTGGGGGACACTATCAGACATCTTAGAAATACTCACAAAAGATTTTGAGACAGATGAATTGGCAAATTTCAGACACTTTCTTGTGTTTCCAATAGAACTGAATTTGACCCATTGCTATCAATAGTGTCAAGTAATGGTTGTCTCTACACTCTTCATTGAATTCTATCCTTAGAAGTAGGTATTGAATTTCAATTCACCTTTCTTACTTCTACTATGTCTATTGTTGTGAGGAACAATTATTAAAGAATTGTGAGGTTCTTACACACCACAATAATGAAGACTAGCGAGCACCTGCTGTTTGGTTTCTTTGTACTAAAACAACATTTTCATCTTTTATTCTTAGCAAATTTGATATAAAGTATATTTTAAAATTCAGCAATGGACTTTGTGTTTTCTCAACTGAAATGCTTTGCATATGTTTTTGACTGAGTTCAAAATCTGACTTTTTGTCAAAGAGAACTGAAATCCTAAGAGAAAATGTTTTTTAAGTCAAATTACAGCTCATAGTTAAGAAGGTGGCGGAAGGGGGGGGTGTGTTAGTTTGTCTCTTTTTCAAAAACTAGATGCAATTTCATTACTATTCTTACATTTTGCATATTTGACTGATCCCAGAGAGTTCATTCCTAAATAGGAGAGGTTTTAGTACGTGTCTGATTTACATCTTGTCAGCACCAGCTGTCTGGATAACAACAGGGGAGTCTCTGCCTTTCAAGTAACAGACAAGAAGGAGGGCTAAGATAAAGCCACCTGACAAACATTGCTTTCTATCACTGTTTTAGTCTAGGGGTGCAAACTTAATTTGTGACAGTTTCCTAACATCAAGCATTCACTAGAAAAATTTCTTTTAGCTTTCAAAGTGCCTTAGACTCTCCAGTGCCCCTGCGTTTCTATATCCTTCATACAGATTCCAGGACAGAGATTGCCTCTTCTTATAGAACACACTGTGATTTGCACTTTAATGCCTACTTGAAGAACTGGCAGCACTGCCTGGTATTCAGGAAGACAAGAGAAATGCTAGTCATGGTTGACTATATACATAATATTCTGGTTATCCTTTATGTCCTTAGTTTATATCTCCAGTTATTCTCAGTTTGCACTATTGTGACTGCAAAGAGCCTCATTAGCCATATACATCCTCCTTTCCAAACCTTACTGAGCTCACATATTGTGGCAATCAATTCAAGAGGCTAATTTTATGTTATCATTAAAGAAACCCTGCAATTAGTCTTACAGTTCTTGCCTTTAATATTTTTTACTGGATGTCATTTTATTCTTTTGCTGTAAGAGTTGGCAAACACACTTTTCTCATCTACTTCCTCTTTTGCATTTATTATGTTCAGTAACAGTAATTAATCTCCTCTGCAAGGCAAACAAATCTAATCCTCTCAGTTTCCCAGAGGAGTGCTTTCTGGATCTTTGATTATTTCTTGTCACTTAACTGCACACAGTATTTTATTTGAATTTGGTAAATAACTTGGTTGAACTATCACATTCATCTCCATGCAGTCTGTCTCAAGGGGTAGCATAGCACTGGTTTTTGTATTCTTCTTGTGTCCTACTATGTCCTCATCAACTGTATTTTCTTCTCAAGTTTTCTTTCTAAGAGGTCAAAGTTTAGCTTGAAAACCAAACCAATAACAAATTGTCAGCAATGCAGATTGGTTCTTTGAAGTTTTCTAACCCAGCCTTTTTAGTTTTGTTTCTGAAGATTTATTTTTGTGCATTTCCCTGCCTGTGGAAGTTATTCAATTTTATTTATAATATCTTAAGTTATTCAATTTCTCTACCACTCATCTTACACAGAATATCTGAAGTGAAGATAATATCTAGATGGGATGGTATCTTGGTACCCCACTGGCAAGTTTGTCACTATTCACATCCTATCTTGTGAAGCTCCAGTCACTGCTCACTTACCAGACTTCTGTGTGGAACTTCACATATTCCTGTGGACCCAAACCCACTTGACAGCTTTTGTGATCTCTCTGGTGCTGCTCTTGGATGAATCTCAGTCTTCCCAGTTCAGTCTTACAACTGCTTCCATGACCTGTTCTGGCTTCTCAGCTACTGAGGAAAAGTGCCTTAAAAAGCAAAAAGAGCTGAGGAAATTGGAGTTTTATCCTCATCTCACTTTGCAAATGATGAGTTTAAAAGCCATCTTGAAAGTTCTGCATTTACTAACACAAACTCTGTGTCAATACAGGGGAAATTTAGTCTCAGCTTGGGAAGGTAGCACAATAAACCCACCTGTCATTTAATTCTATTAATGAATTATTAACAGCCATTGCAGGCAAATGAATCAAGCACTGACAATTACATCTACTGGTGTATGTGTCCCACAAGGTATTTAAAAACAGGCAAATTGAAATCTCCCTCCATCCTCTCTTCTAGCAGCCCACCACTCCTAAATAGGCTTATGAGCTTAAATCT
Source organism: Rhadina sibilatrix (assembly GCA_013400275.1). Lineage (NCBI taxonomy): Eukaryota > Metazoa > Chordata > Aves > Passeriformes > Phylloscopidae > Rhadina > Rhadina sibilatrix. Next base: position 27,282 of record VWYO01011543.1, read on the forward strand.
TTATGCTCCCACAAACCTGACACAAAGGTCCAGACCATAAACAGCTCTCAACTGTCCCTCACATAATACCCTCACCTATCCTCTAGGATAGGTGCCAAA
>VWYO01011543.1:27413-44788 GCA_013400275.1 Rhadina sibilatrix
AAAAAAAAAAAAGAGAGACCTCTTTTGGCTATATAAATTGGTAGATGGTTTGCTGTGGTCTGATAGTCTGCAACTAGGAGAAAGAGTGCAATATTTCTGGGATTCATGTACTCTGTTACGGGAATAACATCCCCTGTTTGCCTTCCCACATTAACATGTATCATCAGAAGTTAATCCTCCTAACTGCAGTCATTACTGTAACTCATTTGGACAGGATTTTGCGTGGTTTGAGTTTGGAGCACTGTGTATTTTATAAATTAAGTGGTTTTTTTTTTTTTTTCCATATCAAGCTTTGTGTTTATTGGACATTTATTTAAAAGCACTGCATTTAATTTATTTCTTTCTACTGTAAGAAAAACAACAGACGTTTTGGAAAAACTTCATCATTTCACTGGAAAACAATCTATGGCTCCTGGATAGAGGCTATAAAAATATTGATTTACTGCTTTGGGCCAATATTTGCAATAATTTTACTTCTGGCTTAACTCTTGTGTATGGTTAGGTCTCACAGCTGGTGTAATACCTGGATATTTTTTTATAATCCCTTACTTCTATGCCTCACATACTAACCCTATCTTGAATGGTTATTTTTATTTCTGGATGTTTTTCACTCTAATGAAGACAGTATGAGGAGATGGCAATAAAAGCATATTTTAATGTTGAATAAGCAGGTTTTGCCAGGGTAAAGTGTAAGAAAAATATCACCACTTCACTGCTTCTCTTCTCAATTGTATATCAGTATTTAAATCGTGTATCATTGTTGAAGTTCATGATCCTGATCTGGCTGTAAGCATCAGTAGATACAGCCCAAGTGCCTTGCCATACAAAATGAAGATGCCTCCAAATTTAATCGTATCATAGAATCATAGAATCACAGAATCATAGAAACATAGAATCATAGACTATGCTGAGTTGGAAGGCACTCATCCAGATCATCAAGTCCAATTCCTGGTCCTGTGCAAGACACCCCAAGAGTCACATTATGTGCCTGAGATCACCGTCCAAACGCTTGAGTTTTGTCAGGCTTGGTGCTGTGACCACTTCCCCAGGGAGCCTGTCCCAGTGTTCAATTACCTTCTGGGTGAAAAACTTTTTCCTGATATCCAATTTAAACCTCCCCCAAGTCATTTTCATGCCATTTCCTTGAGTGCTGTGACTGATCACCTGCCCCTGCACTTCCCCTCACAAGGAAGTTGTAACTGCAATAGGTTTCCCCTCAGTCTCCTCCAAGCTGAAAAACCAAGTGATCTCAATCTCTCCTCATGTGGTTTTCCCTCCAGACCCTTCACCACCCTCATGGCCCTTCTTTGAATGCTCTCTAACAGCTTAATATCTATTTTAATCTGCAGCACCCAAAACTGTCCCCAGCACTCGAGGTGAGTCTGCCTCAGTGCAGAGCAGAGCAGGACAATCCCCTCTCCTACCCAGCTGGAGATGCTGTCCCTGATCCCTCCCCAGGGCACCGATGTCTGTCCTGGCTGCCAGGGCACTGCTGACTCATGTTCCATTTGCCATCTACCAAGAGACCCAGATCCCCTTCCATGGCACTGCTCTCCAGCCTCTCTTTCTTCATTCTATACAAGTAGTTGCCACATCCCTGGTGCAGAATCTGACATTTGCCGTTGTTAAACTTTATACACTTGGTGATTGCTCGGCTTTCTGATTTGCCTAGGTGTTTCTGCAGGGCCTCTCTACCCTCAAGGGCTTTGACCGCTCCTCCCAAGTTACTGTTGTCAGCAAATTTTGCAGTCCTTTGAGTCCTGGCCCTGGATTACCAGCACTATCCAAAATTTGGACTAAAAGAATGACCAGGCCAAGTCACAGTCTGGTCGACTTGACTTGAGGAACAGGGTTCACCCTGATTCAGGGTCGGGTCTTTATCACAAACTGGTGATAAGGCTAGGTCACCCACTGAACAAAGACAGCCGTCACCGGGGGGTTGTCGTGGCAACCAGTGAAGTAAAAGGAGTGGGTACGATTGTGGTTGCCCAAAAAGCCATTTATTAAGGTGGTTAACAACAAACAGAAGCTGTACTCAGTAGCCCCAGGGGATGAAGCGCTGGGGTGGGCAGCCAACAGACCAGTTTTCAAGGGAGCAGCATATTATACAACCTTGATAACAGAACAAAGAATCCATGAACAGCAACATAACCATATACACAAAAGTTACTGACCAATTATTAACAGATAACCTTATACAGAAACTAGGACATAACCCATATAAGCATAACTAAACCCATAATCCCATGCCTCTCACCACAACCTATCTAGATGTTCTCCTTTTCAGCACTCTGCTTCTCAAGGCCTTAAATTGATGCCTTCTGTGTGGTCAGCCAGGGCCAACTCACTGCCAGTCCCTGCCTGACCAGCTCCCCCAGGGCTGGATGCCAGGCACCCACAGAAGCCACTCATTTCCTTCTGCAACTGGAGAGAGGAGAGAAAATTTAACAAAGGGTTCACAGGTTGAGATAAGGACTGGGACAGATTGCTTACCAAATACTACCAAGGACAAAACAGGTTCAGCTTAAAGATGTGAAGTGAATTTACCACTAGCAGAATCAGAGCAAGATAATGCCTCCCATGGAGACAGTTCTCCATGAACTTCTCCAATGTGAATCCATCTCATGAGCAGCAGCTGCCTGTGAACTGCTGCAATGTAAGTCCATCCCACAGACAGCAGTCCTGCCCAAATTGCTGCAGCATGGGGCACTCTTCCATGGGGTGCAGCCCTTCAAGGATAGGCTGCTCCAGCATGGGAGCCTCTCCCCACAGGTCTCCCACAGGCTGACAGCCTCCTCTCAGGCATCCACCTGCTCTGGAGTGGAACTCCTCCACAGGCTGCAGGTGGATCTCTGCAGCTGGAACTGTGCTCCATGGGCTGCAGGGGCACAGCTGCCTTATCATGGGCTGCACCATGGGCTGCAGGGGAACCTCAGCTCTGGTGCCTGGAGCACCTCTTCCCCTCCTTCTGCACTGACCTTGGTGTCCGCAGAGTTGTTCTTCTCACATGTTCTCACTCTGCTCTTCTTGAAGGGCTGGAATTAAAACTACACCACAAGCTTTGTTCTGATTTCTTTTTAAATCTCTTATCACAGAGGCATTACCACCATTTCTAATTGGCCCAGCCTTGGCCAGTGGCACCTCCATCTTTGGAGCCACCAGGGACTGTTGGTTCTGCCTGACATGGTAGAACCTTCCAGCAGCTTCTCACAGAAGCCACCTCTGTGGCCCCACTGCTACCAAAACCAGGCCATGCAAAACCAATACAAAGTTCCATCTCACAATCCATCTCCTCACAATCTCCAGTAGCCTCTTTCCTTCCAAGGAAGCTGGGGAAGAGAAATCTCAGTCTTACTTTCTTCATGCTTTGCNCAGTGGATGGGAAAGGTCCAGTGGTGGTGAGAAGGGTCCGGTGGGTGAGAAGGGGTCCAGTCTTCTTCCCAGGAAATCAGGTGAAGCTAACAGCTTTAGTGTCCCTGTATCTCAGTTTTTAACCAGACAGAAATGCCGGGCCCACCGCCCCCCCCACTGCCAGGGGAAATGTGATGCATCTCAATAGGATGGTGGTGCTCTGGGAAAGGGTATAGCCTGGGGGGGTGTTAATGGCCCATTATCAGAAGGCGTCTGGCCTCTCCCCCCTTGAGTTACAAGAGATAAAGAAAAAATATCTCCTCAACTGCTTTTAACAAATGAAAATAGAATACACACCTTTTGGTTCCATAACCCAAGACATCTCCACTTGGCACTGCCAAAGGCTCCTATATCTTCTCATCTTTATGTCTCAGCATGCATAGCTCTTAAAAGTTACCAGGTAAATCAAGTTTGTCAGTCTAGTCTGTGGGGTTTTTTCCAGGTAAAAACTAAACCTGCTTTATATTGAAAAAAAGCACTTGGATGTTGTTCTCTTTCTTTAAAAATATCTGGAAGGTTTATCTCTTTATAACAAACTCAGCAGTAAACATTTTGTTGTAGTGTTTTTCTTGCAGCTGAGACCCTTTAAACAACCCCATGTAACTGAAACTTACAGACCTTTATATTAAAGCTTTTCTTGCTCACCTTCTGCTCTTGTGCTGAGAATAATTTAGAATTTATTGTCCTTATTAGTGGCTTTTTGTACAACATCAGATTCTGCTGCTGTGAATGTTTAGTAATTTCGAGAGTATTTTAGGTTTCCAAAGGCTTTCTAAATATTCAGCTTTGCATTTTGCTTGTATATACAGAGAAAGCGTTTAAACACCCCATGTTGCCACTTCTCTTGCACTTGTTCCCAACATATAGATACAGGTTACAACTGCAACTTCATCTTTTTGAACCCAAAAAACCTGGCATTCATGTCAGCAAATGCCTGGTCTAGCAGCTGAGTATTTGGCCTTTTCTGTGTGCCTCTTTATCACACAGGACAAAGTGGACTTACAAATCTTCTTCTTACAAACCTTCTTACAAATCTATAGATGTAGCAAGGTGACAACTGTCTTGGGTCTCTCATACTCTGCTTCCTGTTGTGCCCACACTGGCACAGCAGTTTCATACTTGTCCATGCATTAGTAGTGTACATCACCATGAAACTTCTCTTAAAAACATTATATTAGCTTACAGGGGATATCACTTTCCTATGCCTTCTCCAGATTTTCCATTCCAAAGTATTTATTAGTTCTGTCTTGACCCAGAAAGTAGTTTTTGTGAAAGCTTTGTGGTTATATCCTGCTTATCTCACTGAATTTTAAATTCAGAGGAGGGATGTAGCAGAATATTAAGGGAAAGCAAGTGTTTAATTTCTGTCATATAACCAACATATTTCTGTCCATCAATCAAAAGTTAATTTATTTTCTTCCTTTGTGGTACGTAAATTCAATTGTTTCTTTCCTCTGCCCTTGTTTCTTTTAATTCTTACAACAGCTGCCAGTTAAATGAATGTCTTCTAGCAGGTAGGAAGAAGATGCAATTCATGTTGTGCACAGATGATATTAAGCATCCAATACTGTGAAATTACACACTCCATTTAAAAACAGTTGAGAGGGGGAGGAGGGGGTGGAAGAATTATTAGCAGCCTGTTTGTCTGTCACACTGCTGATAAAATCTGGAGAGAAAATAGGAGAAGAGTGGTTGGGAAAGCAGTGGGATCTTACACTGTAGGAGGCCTCCTTGTGATTACTGCTCATGACATAGGGATTTTGCCCTCCCTGTCAAAAACCAGTTTGGTAACCACTTCCACACCCCTTGTTCAACCTGAAAGAATGGCTAGTATGAAATATTCAGCAGGTGTGCACTTCAAAAGCTTATGCTAGCCACATTCGCTATGTTATGTTCGTTCACCTGGAAATACATAATACCTTTGTACCATACCATAAAACACAAATTGGCTCATCTGTTTTATCTCTGTTTTATATAAGGACAAGAACGTGCCCTTTGGCGACTGCAGGTGACAGCTGTGGATGACAGCCATTCTATCAAGGCTGTCTTCTCTGTTTTCAAGCCCTCCCTCATCATGTCCAAGCCAATGTCTATTAGGCTCCAAGACTTCTTTCATTATTTATCTTTAGAATCTGAAGTTGTAGCCAGTTCTTTCAAGGTTTGGAGTAAGTTTGAAGGTCTCCACTAAAACTTCCCTAAAAAGGGAAAATCTGGATACCACTATCAAAATACAAAGTATCAAATCATATTCAGCTGCAGATCCAGATTCTGCACAGTTGCAAAAGTCAAATTCAGGAGTTTGGGGTTATTGCAAGTGGTAAGTGAGAACACCAGTACTACTTTCTATGTAAGTGAAACAAGCCTTCCCTCTGGGGAAGAGGAGCATCCTCACTGACAGATGGACTTCATCAAGCAATCTTAAAAACTCTGAAATTTGTTGATGAACACTGAATAGTTATTGGATTGCACCTCTGCAAAGTCATAGCACTTGAAGAATCACCCTTATCTTAAGAAGCAAATTAAGCTTCTTCTCATCAGCATAACAACCTTGTTTTCTCTTTGGGTGACTTGGATTCAGTACTGTCTCTCTGTTTAAATAATACATTTGCCTGAAATATTTTGAAAAAGGTTTTAGAAAGCTACATGAATATAATGTGATGAGGCAAACCACAGGCCATCACAGCTGTCCAATCTGTGGCAGCTTGCTGGTGACTTGAATGGTCCATTAAATTTCATGGTCTGATTCTTCTCTCTCCATGAAGTCTTGCAAAATGAGCTTTTGAGGAAACCAAGTAGCTACCCAGCTTGCATATCTACAGCTGCAGTTATGCAGTCATTTAACACAGATGGCTCTTCACTCCTTCATTGAGCTCAGTAGTGCTGGATCAGGACCATAGGCAGAAGGTAGAGGGCTGGAGCCAACAAGGCTTGGCTGATCTGACCTAACACCTTATCTCTACCTCTACTGAGTCATTGGCTGTTGCTGAGAGAAGGTGTAGGAGCCAAAGGACCAGTTCCTGTTCAGACAACTAGAGAAGCAAGAAGCTACAGCCATTGAGGCATTCTCCTCTGATTCTCCTCTTTCCTCACAGCAATGTGCTTGGGTTGTATTCCTGCTTCCTCTCCTTTCCCAGAAAATAGTCCCAGGATGACAGGGGGCTGATGTGTGGAAAGTGGCATGGCTCCTCTCAGGTGCACACATGTCAGCAGAAGAAGGAAAGGTGGATGAAAGATTTCTGGCATTTGTCTTCCCAATTCACTACCTCATGTAAGGGAGCTCTGCTTTCCTGGAGATGGCTGAGTGTCTGTCTGCCCATCAGAGGTGATGAATGAATATCTTGGTTTGGTTTGATTTATTTGCATCTACAGCTTGCACAGCTGTAGCACAGCTTTTACCTATTAAATTATCCTCTTCTCCACACACAAGTTTTCTCACCTCTACTTTTTGATTCTTTCCCCCATCCCACTGGAGTGAGTGAGCATCTGTGAAGGGCTGTGCTGTCAGATGGGGTTAAACAATAATAAACCTGAAAATCAACTTATCTTTGCCAGCCTTCCTTAGTCATTTTTACCTTCTGAGACTCCTGAACACTCTTTCCAATCCTGCCTTTAAACACTTTTCCCACTCAAATCTCTTCTGCTATCATTGCAAAACTGAGTTCTGCCACTGAGCCAACCCTGATGTTCTCTTCACCTGTATTAACTGTACCTACATAGATTCCTGGGTGTTGAAAGATTATGGTATGTGAATTTATTAACACACTTTCGAGGCAATAATTTCTGCATGAGTAACAGACTGCAAATCCTCAAATACAAAGCAGTATTTTCCTAAATACAGCAATTATAAAGTGTTTACCAGTTGTCCTGGTTACAGGAGTAGGGTACAATTTTAGGACTATGTGGGTGTAACCACACTGTGTACTCTACACCCCTTTACTTCATTTCTCATGAACTGCTAACCNCAACACCACCACCAGCACCATTGATGGATGCAGAGGAAGACCAGAACTTCCACAGGACTGCTGCTTGTGATCATCAGTTCAACAGGACTGCAACTAATCCTTGATAGGACTGTGACCATCACTGACCAGCAGCGTCCCTGTTGTACTCTGACTTTGTGGGTTTAAGCCAGTTCTCTGTATATCATTGCATTTATTGTAATATTTCTATTCAATTGTAACGCTGGCCTGAAATCTCTCTTAAGATAAATGAATGGGATTCATTTCTCCTGCCAGTTTACTTCCAAACCAGTTCTTCTCCAAGTCTCTCAACAACCTGGCTCTGGTTCTCAAACCACCTTTTTACTTACATCAATTACATTGTTTCTATACATTGGTGTTATGTCTTAATTTAGTGTTTCATATGCTGAACTGAAATGCTATAAAAATCTACACTTTAAAGCTCTAAGAATTCATCTGTAACATGCACAATTCTTAACTGTGCCAAGCTGAAGACAAGTTTGAGCTGAAAATGTTTGGAAATATCCCCAAGTGATATTTCTCTCATCACATTTTCCAAGTAAATTTATCTTTCATTTCTGATATGGTTGCTGCTGCTCAGTTTTATTTATAAATCTTTGAAAAGAAGAATTTATAATGAACACACAGTCAGTTTCTTAAATTAAAGCACTGAGGCACTAACAAGTAAGCACCACTATAATCAAGCTAATTAAAAGGCCACGTTAAGGATAGGAATCTGCATATGAAAAGGAACATAATTTTCCTGATGGTAGTTTTACTATCCTCTTATATTTGCATGCACCCTGTAGAGTCTCAACATCATTTGAAGCTAATCTACTTAAAGAAAAATCAGGTTTTTACCCCTTAATCTCTTTAAACTAAAGCAATATTTCTAGTTTTGACCAACAGGTTCTGTGTTTTTCAAAGTTCATTCTTTGAAGAATTGAAATACTTTAATTTATCCAGAGCAGCAGATGCACAGCACACTTGGGGACAAATGAGATGAGTGAGCTGTGTACTGAATTTTTAATGACATTTCCCTGGTAGAGACTTCAGAAAGCACTTTTGAAGACTACAATCGTACTTGGTAATGAGCAGTTTTCTTCATTTCAAAACTATGCAGAAAGGTTACTATGGGCTTCCATATTCAGAAGCTACTGCAGGACATCCTGGTGTAAGCATTGTGGGTTTTTTTTTTTCATTGTCAGAAAGGTAAAAAAAACTGGGACAGGAGGGACACCAACAAAAACCAACAGAAGTTGCATATAAATCCTCTTTCCAATAAAAATCCTTTCTTTGACTAAGTTTTAATTAATAAAATCCCTATTTTGGTGACAATGTTCTCAAGAAGAAAAAACTATTTAAGATTTGAAACATTTCAAGGAGCTCTTAAGTATGTGATGTAGACATAAATTCAGAGAGAAGGACATTGAGGTCACTTGGAGCATAGCTGTTAAGAAGCATGACTCTCATACCTCAAGTTACACACTTTTTTAGCTGTAGTTTTGCAATATATCCTTACAGTTCCAGTGTTAAATAAACATTTTAAACTCAAGAAGTCATTTCATAACCTTTAGAAAGGTTGCTGTGGACTTCCAAACTTACCATATATAGTGTCTGTCAGTCACCACAGTCTCTCTTACCTGTCCAGACAATGTCCTAGAGCTGGCAATGATCCTGTGACCCAGAGAGCGCATGCATTGTGGACAACTGGTTAGTTAGCTGTGGTTTACTTCCTAGTGTTTCTTTGACTACAGTCTGGTTTTGTTTATTTTTTTGCTGGTTGTCTTTAATAAGAAATTGGAACCTAAGTTTTTCTGGAAGTTGACTACTACCTTATACATTGTGTAGATCTACAAGTATTTCCAAACGTGTCATTTCACTGCTCAGTGAAAGACTTCAATGAGTAAGTCAACACATTCTGCCACATCCCTGCATTTCTCCTGTGGTTTAAGCTCCCTTTAGTTGATTTCCAACAAAATCAGATGTAGGAAACTTTTTGTTGACAATAGTTAAACAATTAAGGAGTTTATAATAATCTTCCAGTCATTCAATTGGATTAAAATAGTTTTATCTATACTAGAAAATCTTCCTCAAATGGAAATAAATAATTCATCAGGAAAATACTGTGCTGGCTTCCTGACATGGGAAGGAAGAAAATTTTCACTTATGTTTTCCGGACAATGATTTAATATCCATCTGCATTATCCTACAGCAACTTAAAACTACCATAGGTCAGGCATAACATCTTGTAAAGGAAAATGTGTGGGTCAGCCCCAAGCCTGTATGAGTGCACTGGGTTATTCCTTTCCAGGTGTAGGACTCTGCCTTTGTTGAGTTTCAGACAGTACCTCTCTGCCCATCTCTCCAGCCTGTTGAGGTCCTTGTGAAGGGCTACGCAGCACTCCAGAGTATAGGACTCTGTCCCAGCTTTGTGTCCTCAGCAAATAAGTTAAGCAATACTGGACCTAGTAGTGAACCTTGAGGGATGCTGTTAGTGACAGGCCCCCAACTAGATCCTGTGCCAATGATTATGAGTCTCTGGGATCTGTCATTCAGACAGTTGTCAATCTAGTCCACACTTCCCGAGTTTGTCTATGAGGATGTGATGACAGACAGTGCCCAAAGCCTGGCTGAAGTTGAGGCAAAAAATACCCACTGCTGTCTCCTCATCCATCCAGGTAGCTGTTTCATTGTAGAAGGCAATCAAACACCTGATTACCTTTAGTGAACCCATGCTGACTACTCCTGATCACCTTCGTGCTTCCATTTGGACAGAGATGGCCTTCAGAATGAGGTGTTCCATCACCTTCCCAGGGATCAAGATGAGGCTGACTGGCCCGTAATTCCCTGGGTCCTATTTCTCACTCATCTTGAAAACTGAGGTGACATTTCCTTTCTTCCAGTCCTCAGTGCCTCACCTGATCTTCATGACCTTTCAAAGGTGATCATGAGCAGCCCCACTATGGTGTGTACCAGCTCTCTCAGCAATGTGGGCTCAGCACCCACTCATCCCATCAGGGCTCAGGGACTTGAAGATGTCAAGTTTACCCAGGTGGTCTCAGGCCAAATCCTCCTTGACCAAGGGAATGTCTTCCTTTCAACATTTCTTTACCCTGGTATCCTGACTCAGGGTTCCCTAAGGACTGGTCTTGCCAGTGCAAACTGATGCAAAGCCCTCAGTCTGCCCTCTCTACTTCCTCTCTTCCCAGGGTCCTTTCTTCACTTACTAATAAGCCCACATTTTCCTTTTTTTCCCTTTGGTTATCAATGCATTTGATGGAACCCTTCTTGGTGTCCTTGGAATCTTTGGCAAGTTTTAATTCCAGATGCGTCTTGGCCTTCCTTGTCTTATTTCTGTTTACTCTGACAATCTCTCAATGTTCATTCCAAGTGGCCTTACCCTGGTTCCATCTTCTGTGTAATTCCTGCCTACACCTGAGTAATTATGGGAGCTCTTTATTTGTCCATGTAGGTTCCTTGACCTTTTTTGCTGGATTTCTTGTTCTTCGGGACGCAATGTTCTTGAGCCTAGAAGAAGTGATCCTAGAATAGCAACCTAGTCTCTTGGACCCATGTTTTCTGTAGGGATGTTCCCATGGGATCCTTTCAAGAAGATCCCTAAAGAAGCTAGTTAGCTCTCCTTAAGTCCATGGTTAAAATATTGTATCCTACCCTACCCTACTTCCTCCATATCTGATACTGAGCTCCACAATCTCATGGTCACTGCAGCAGAGGCTTCATCCAACTTCCACATTTCAAACAAGGTCTTCCTTGTTTACAGAGACAACCAGAACACCATTCCTTGTGGGATCCTCCACTACCTGTGACAGGACATTGTCACCAATCCTTTCCAGGAACCTCCAGGACTTTTTGTGCTTTGCTGTGTTTCTTCTCCAGCAGATGTTTGGGTAGATATACCCCCACAAGAACCAGACCCTGTGACTGTGAGGTTGCTTCCAACTGCCTGTTTAAGACCACATTCACTTCCTCCTCCTGGTCAGGTGCCCTGCAGCAAACACCCACAGCAGTGTCACCCTTATTAGTCTGTCCTCTCATCCTAACACATTAGCTCTCAACTCCCTCATCATCCTCACCGAGAGACAGCTCAGTGTAATCTGAGTGTTGTCTCATAGAGAGGTCAACTCCATCACAGTGCCTTCCTGATCTGTCTTTGCTAAGCAGTATGTAGTCCTTGACAATATTCCAGTCATGTGAGCCATCCCACCATGTCTCTGTAAAGGCACTGAGATCAAAACCCAGTGACTGCACACAGATCTATAGCTCTTCCTGTTTCTTCCTCATACGTTGGTTCACATTTGATTGTGTCAATATTCCAGTAGGATTGCAAAGGGATTCCCCATAATCCTGCTGCGTTACATCTTTGGCTGCTTGTGCTTGATTGAGGTATTTCCTCTTAAAAGTCCTTTTACTTCTGGGGTGGTCACTATAGCTCTTCCTTTCCCAAACTTCATCTCTTTGAGCCTGGCTAGGTCCCTATCACATTTCAAATTTGGCTTAAAGGTCTCCCAACAAGGTCTGACTCCTCAACTAAGATCCATTTTCCCCTTTGATACAGGTGGACCCCATTTGTTGCCAGCAGGCTTGTTACTGTACAGACTGATCAAAAAAACCCATATGACTGAGTATATCTGCTATAAATTAGTGGTGTGATATTACTAAGTAGACATTACTATTTTAAAAGGAATATTATTATTGAGATGATGATGATACTGATGATGAGGATGATTGATGAGGACGATGATGACGACGCTGATGTTACTGGGGATAGAATGTGGGAAATAAATGGATTGACTGTCTGACTCGTCATACAATATACCTGTAAAAAGATCAGAGTACACTACACCACTTATATCATTAAGAAAGAAGTTACATAAGTGTTTGGAAATAAAAGAAAAACACCCTAACCATTTATTGTAGAAGAACTGGACTGTTCTAAAAAAACCCATGTAGATTTCAATTAGGAAATATTTTAGTACAAAATGTTTTGACTAAAATTTGGACTGGCTGCAGATATAAATTATTCAAGCAACATAAGTCCCGTAATTTCTTTTGACAGTACATTAGTATTGCTGGCATTAATGAACAGCAGGAAAAGTGAAGTTCATGCAAGTCCTGACAAATGTACTATAACCAGAACTTCAAAGCTGTTCCCAGAAATGTGTGCTGCTCTTCCTCTCCTCACCCTATGGTATCTTTGAAGCAAATCCATGACTAGATATGTATGCATTAGAAGGACCAAATTCTACCTTCTTCACTCATGTAAAGAATCTTATTGAGTAGTCACAATCCACACGTAATTTTCAGCCATGCTGTGTAGATCAATGATAGCAGAAAAAAAAATCCCATGCTTGCAAAATAAAATCCACATGATATAAAGTCTTTTTAAGTATTTCAGAATTCCTTCCAGTGTTTGCCAAGGCTTGTCAATTATCATCCTGTATCAAATCTCTTTTTTGCAGACAAAGTTGCAAAATAGTTGGGCAATTCCGGTTTCATGCTGAAATCCTTGTTTGTCTGTTCCTTTCAATCAAGCTGTAAATATGAGGATGATACAGAGGCTGAGTTGGCCTTATACACCAACTCATTTTTTACCAACACAGAGTAGCCCAGTGCCCACATGGATTTCTTTACATCTGCCAACAGCTTTTTAAATGATTGGTCATGGTCCTTCATGGTAACTCTCCCTCCCAATGAGTGAATGAGACACAGGAAAAACTGTTGAAAGGATTTTAGTCAAGTCGTTTCCCCTGTAGAACATTTGTAAACAAGTCTCTACCTTTTCCATCAAATGCTGAGGGTTAGAACAGGTGGAGCTATCTGAGACATAGCACTCTCATGATGAAGGTAATGTCAGCATGGCAAGGTAAGTCAGCAGTGTTTCAGTTGTTTCTTCATCTTACTATTCTTGCATATCACCAAGTACAGCTGATAATAGCTTTTGCCCATGCTTAATGCATCATTGCATCCTTACTTTATTTTGTGTTTACCACAAGCTCATCAGTTTTATCTTCTGTCTCTTCAGTGACCTGGGCTACAAAGCCTCATACGTTGCTGCAAAGTCCAGGCAGAGAGCTCAGTAAACATCTCCATCCCTTGGGCACACAAGAAAGCTCACTCATGCAGGAAAGAAACCTTCCTCCTGCACTGGCTGGAGTGGATCTTTCACCACAAATGTTCTCCACCTTTTATCGACACATCTCCAGGCTTATGGGTTTGCTTTCTTTAGCATACACACTGTTGTCTTGCCTCATGTCCCACCATTTCTCCTCTTGCTGCAGAATGACAAACTGTCTGCAAAAATTATCTCAACGGGCTCTTTTCTGTAGCTTACCCAAGGAAAAATGTTGCACAGTTTGGCACACAATGCCACACCAGCAAATCTGGAAGACTGATGTTAAAAGAGACAGTTACTGCAAAATGGTCAGCACTCTTGTAGACTAAAGCATCAAAGTGTGATGATTATTCTATAAAAATACAGCAATGCCATCAAAATGAGTGGAATCAATCTGTACTTTTGTCTTTGTGAAATATATGGATTGAAAAATTGGTATACATATTTCCTGAACCCTGCGTTAAGAGCACTGACTGGTCAGAACACAGAAGACTTTATCAAGGAATTACTTCTTGTCTTTCAGTGATTTGGAAGCGATGGCTGTATTTGGTGGGTGCTGCAAAGAGTTTCAGTTTTATATTCACCCCAAATGCCTAAACCTGCTGTTGTCACTGCTATCCTTAAGAAAACAAAAAGAAAATACTTTTTTTGCTCTTCCTAAGACCCTTGTTTTGGGGTGGAGAAAAGGAGAGAGACTGCAGTGACTGGTATAGAAAATGTATTTTAAGGTACCAAGATATAGTCATGTAGTTCTTTGAAATGGTATGGTGGTAGGACATGTTGAGCATGAGAAAACTAAGGCTTGATGATGTTGAGTTCATGGGAACATGCAGTCTGCATGCCTCTTAATGTCTTCTTGCACCCAGTCCTGCCTTTCCTTGTATGGCAAAACCTGCTGGCTCCCAGGTGGGTAACTAACAGCTACAACTACCTTGGCAAGAGGAAAAGGGCTCTAAGAGACTTTGCTTTGCAGTTCCTCATTGCACTCACACTGCTCAGACCTGTGAGGGCTCTGGGGAACGTACTATGAAAAATCCTTCACAGATTATTCATCAGTGCCCAGCTCACATTCTACAGTAATCTTACTTAGAAAGAACCCTTAAATGTAAGCTTTTATAATATTATTAATGAAGAAATGTTGGCTGTCAAACATAGCTGCAAATGGAAAACACTTGCAAGAGCTGATGAGTACTGGGTCTATGTAGCTGTTAGTCTACAGAGACAGTGCAACTCACAGTGCTCTGCCCTGAAAAGAAGCCTTACAGGGCTCATAGAAAGGTAACCCCTCTCATCAAATGTCAGGAGTCTTTGAAATTTCTGAAATTGGTGCTTCCCTTTTCCAGCTTTATTTCACTTTTCTTAATTTCTATGGCTTTGAAAATTTTGTATTTCTTCTCTACACATTGTACTGACACCCTTCAGATTTTTAAAAAAGAAATGCTGTCTACATGAGAGAAAATTCCTGCCCTTAGTAGCAAGTTCACCTCAAAATTTCAAAAGTAAATAAAAAATTTAGATGCAAAGTAGCAATTCAGGGAAGTGACAAAAAGTTCAAGAATTACTTTTCAGAAGAAGATTATTAGTTTGTTTTCATTTGTGCTGGGAATCTAGAATTTACATAAGAATAAGACACATGTTGTGACAGATTCTATTCTCTCTAATGCTAAAAAATAATTAACATTTTTTTCATTCATTAATTGAATGAAACAGATAACAGCAGAATGACATGGTGATCTTACCATGTATGGGAGGTCTGTTGGAGAAATTCCAATAGGAGCAGAAGTTCTAGAAACTGGAGCAAAAGAAGCAGACAACGAGTCAGTGTGCTTCCCTCCCTCACTGCCTTCCCCCCATCACACAGTTCCACGTAAAATGGGCAGGACAGCTGCCTGGTGGCTACAAGAAGTGCTAAGTTTGAAAGTGACATCTGGAACATCAGATGCAAAGGTGAAATGGAAAACAGAAATGGCTGCAAAATACATCGCTTCTGTTTTCTTCGAAAGCAAAAAGTTTGCAGCCAACACATTTTTCAGATTTTTGGGTTTTAGTTGCATATGCTGATCAGGTGTGTCTTAAACAGGAAATTAATTAGTCAGTGGTTAGAAAATATCCAAACAAAACTAGTGAAGTACATCTGCATACTGATGAGACAGTGTCTTAAGTCTTTGTAGTCAGAGGCAGGATTTAGAAAAGCAGTGACAAGAATTTCCAGATGAAAGTCTGCCAGGCAGTTGGCCTGGGAGAAGAAGAGTCCAGAGGGAATAATGTAATCTTGTATTTGACTGAGGAAGCACCTGATTCAAAATCCATGAGGAAACATCACTAGCACAGCCTTGTGAAAGACAGAACAGCAGTCTGGCAGTGTTAATTATGTTTTGTGCCTCTACTTAAGGAATGTTTGGAGAAGCCACAATCAGGAGAAGATGCTTCCAAACTACATTGCTCAGATCAAAATCAGAATGTAAGAAAGCCTGTGAAAATACTGGGGAAAATATCAATTTGTGCTCTTAGAGGATTTTTCAGATTTTATTAAAAATATTGCTGCTTGTTCTACATTTGCCATGGATCAAAGAGGGCTGAACTACGCTCCTCATTAACGTCACAACATGATCCTACAGGCATCCCCAAAAAAATGTATCAAAAAACAACTCCTGGTCCTCAACAGCCTAAGTGCTAGGGAAATTTGAGAACAAACATTTCACATAGCAGGCAGTGTAATGGTTTCTGGTCAGGAAACACATTCATTCTTTAAAGAGCATTGAAGAAATGTTGATCCTGTTTTGAATTTTTTAAAACCAAATATTCTAGGGACTTAGTGCTGAAAGCTTGAAATGTAAGCAGGTAGCATTAGTGCTGCATGTTAATTTGGACTGGAAAAAAAAAAAAAAGGCTACAGCTAGATATTAAATTATACTCACAAAATCAGGCCAAAATAGTCTTATAAAACTGAATCTGGATGAAGCCCAAGGGCTTCCATGAGCATTACTCTAAGTCTGTGCACAACTTGTGAGGAATAATATTAGTTCTGCAAAGCCCTTCCCTGCACTGCCTAATTCTAAAAACAACATAGTGCTCAATCCCACCAAAAAAAAAAAATATATATATATATATATATATCTCAAAAGATCTATGTCTAAGATTTTTTTTTTTTTTAATATACATGCAGATTATACATTCAGTTAGCAATGCTGTGTGCAGCATTAAGTTTTGGGTGAGAATAACTGTAACCAAGGGGCTGATCTGCCCCTGTACAGGCTTCTTTCACCTTTTGATTTTCAAAACATCCTGTCTTCTAAGCTTTGCTCATGTGAATGTAATGCAAACAAAAATAAGACTAGGTAGAACACAGGATACCGGAAACACACGGCAGAAAATTGATGCCTTCCCTAGTAAATCACACCAACACATCTGTAACTATTTTGAGCCTTTCCTAACAGCTGATCACTGTGACAAATAATCCTCAACATTATCCAATTCCTGGAGCTCTTTATCACCATTAGGCAGAATCATATGATGCAATTTGAAACGTTGGAGCTTGATTGCAAATCAGTGTTGGATGTTAAGTTTGGGGGGTTTTTGTCACTTCTCAGAGCACTACAGGAGACAAGAGGAATCATTTATACTACCAGCTTAAACATTTATGAAAATTAGATAAAAGTAACACAAGACTGACTAGATAGACACAAATGAGACTAATAGCTCTGTATATCTAATCCCAGATTTCATGCTGCCACAAGAACTAGTTCATTAAAAAGTATTTCTGTATATTTGGTGTACTTTTTATGACAACAGGGGTTTTTATTCAAGTGAGTGAGCACAGAGGGGAGCACTTGCAGAACTTCTTTTTTGTTCTGATTACTTTGGTTATT
>VWYO01011543.1:50862-62954 GCA_013400275.1 Rhadina sibilatrix
TTCATAAAATGTAAAACTTTCTGCCTCAAGGAAAAAAAATTTAGTTGCCATCCTATACAATGTAGCACTTATCTATAGCCACAGTAACACAGTATGAACTGGTTTTCTGCGTCCACAGCAACACAGTATGAGGTAGTTGTTTTTGCAAGCATAGAAATGAAAGCAGTGAATTTTTGCTCTACAAAAGAAACTGGCTATAGGCCGAACAGCAGTAGAAACACCAAGTATCTGGAATATGTGATAAATGAAACATCTTGCTGGCTCTGCAGGACATCTTGAATCCCTAGTGTTATGGAATGGTCTTCTATCATACACCAGAGTAAACCAGAAATTGGAGCCTTTTAGTAGTTCCCCAGACAGAAGAGCTTGTTGCCTTACACTGTTTCATTAACACCTTCCTCTCCATGCCAAGAAGCATGCTAGGAGTCCCTGGCTCTCTGTCTGACTTAGATGACTTTTGGAGTTTTTTTACTGTTAACCCCATGGGGAATTAATCATGAATGGCACTGAACCTTCAATGGTACAAGACATTGGGGTGCTGGAGAGCAAAGAAGGTGGTGAAGGCTCTAAAGAATGAGTCATGGGGAGCAAATGAGGGAGTTGGAATTGCCTAGACTGGAGAAAGGAGACATGGGGGAGACCTTATCATTCTCTACAGCTACTGAAAGAAGGTTGCAGAATTCAGGTGAGGTTGGTTTCTTCTCTCTTCTATTAACAAATAATAGGACAAGAGGAAATAGCCTTCAGTTGTGCCAGGAGATGCTTAGATTGAATATTAGGAAAAAATTCTTCACTGAAAGGGTTGTCAAGCATTGTAACAGGCTGCCCAGGGAAGAGCTACAGTCAACATCCCTGGAGTTATTTAAAAGATATGTAGACATGGCAGCCAGGGACATGGGTTAGTAGTGGAATTTGCATTAGATTTAGAGTGTTACTTTTTCCAACCTAAATGATTCTGTGATTCAGTTATTTTCAACTTCTAATTTTTTTCCCTCACACAGTTAAACACTGCACATTTTGCCCACGAGACATGGAAAGACATGAGACACCCATGTTTTGTCACTCGATTTATTCTTGCATACATTTACTGTGTAATTCCTTTTTTTTTAGTGTGTGCATCCCTGTATGGTTCCTAAAGCGTGTTCATAAATGATTCTTGATAAATTACAAGGTGACTCTTAACTGGAAAGCATTTCATGATACTTACCTTTTAACACAGCTTAGCATTTTCTGGTATATTTTCATCCCACTGAATCACAGAAAGAAAAAAGGATTTGCATTAATTTATAAATTCAGCTTAAGAAACAGTAGATTTAAGAATGATCATCATAAAACCCTTTTTAAAAGGGCCCTATCAACAATATTTTTGCACAGAGTAGCACACTTTACAATATTTATGAATCAATGAATGCCAAGGGAATTGTCAAGGACTTTATTGTCTTCCCCTGAGGAAACATAACTAATGTTTCTATTATCTGTTTTGAGTAACACTTAGGAGCAAGAAGCAAACACACAGGCAGTGGAAGCATATATCCTGGGATAAGTATAAGGATGCTACCTTACTTTGTAGGAATGGGGTCAGAAATTCCAGGGTGTGGCTGCAGATGAAGCTGGCAAGGGACAGAAATAATCTTCTACAGGTG
Source organism: Rhadina sibilatrix (assembly GCA_013400275.1). Lineage (NCBI taxonomy): Eukaryota > Metazoa > Chordata > Aves > Passeriformes > Phylloscopidae > Rhadina > Rhadina sibilatrix. Next base: position 52,506 of record VWYO01011543.1, read on the forward strand.
TGTCACCCAGAAAAGGAAGGTTAAAAAGAATTAATGAATTCCCCCCTCATGAGCATAACTGGAAAACTGAAAAGAGTGGAGGAGAAGGTTGAGGTACTCAACAACCTTTTGCCTCAATCTTCTCTGGCAGCTGCTTTCTACACCTCTCAACTGGATAGACCACAAGAGAAGGAATGAGGGAGCAAAGTCCCTCACACTGTAAAAAATGTTTAGGTTTGAGACCCCCTAAGGAAAGTCTTTGGAAACTGGCAAGATCCACCTCACAGTCCTGAGGGACTTGGCTGATGCAGTTGCTAAGCCACTCTCCATGATATTCGAAAAGACAAGACAGCCAGAAGTCCCTGATGTCTAGAAAAGCAAAACATACAACCATTTTTTAAAAGGATGAAAGGATGACCTTGGAAACTACCAACCCATCAACCTCACCTCTGTGCCCGGGAAGAGGATGGAAGAGATCCTCCTAGAAATTGTGCTAAGGCACATGGAGAACAGGGATGTGGTTTAGACAGCCAACACAGCTTCACCAAGGGTAAGTCCTGCCTGACCAACCCAGGGGGCTAATGCGGTGCAGCAACTCCATGAGTGCACCAAGGAAGACTGACTGAAAACTAGGTATAAGGAAGAGAGTTTTTATGATGAGTGATGAAACACTGGAACAGATTGCCCAGAAAGGTGATAAATGCCCATCCCTGAAAAGGTGAAGACAGGACTGAGAAACCTGACATAGTTGAAGCTGCCCCTGTACATGTCAGGAGGGTTGAGCTTTAAAGGTCCCTTCCAACCCAACACTGTTCTATGATTCTACAGTCCTGACTCTGCGATTCTATCCACTTATGTGGATAAATGTCATAGAAGAGGTGACAGAGCATGTGACTGACAATGTCTAATTACATTTACCCTCATATGCAAAATGATTAACATATGTTGGATGCTCTAGAGATTATTACCAATCAGCCTTCATAATGAGAAATAGGAGGATGACAAGAACAATCAAAATTCAGGTTCCAAAAGTAAAAATAGAAAAACTCTAGAAAAATTACTCTTAAGATTATATCACCCGATTTCCATAGGTTTAAAGCCATTAAGGCATTTCAAGTTCTTAAGCACATATGAATATTTATTGTCTAAAACAAAAGGAACAACCTTGACTCATTCCCCTGTATTCCCTATGTTGTTTATGAATATGCTTTTAAAGAATGAAGGTGGGGGACAGTGATTTAAAAAATATGATAGTTTTGAATTATACGATATGTCACTACCATGTCTTGTTCACCCTTCATCTACCATGCAAATCAATTAACAAATAGGATAAGGTTTTGTGTAGCTTTTTCTAACTGTGGACCAAATTGTTCTCATTGTTAGAGTGGTGTAAATCTGGGTGACCTGCACTGAATTCAACTCTATTATTCCAGAATGACACCTACTTAATTAAAATAAAATTGTTGCTGCACAAAGAAATTGTTTGACAGGTGTTCCAGCAAGACAAAATCTGTAGTAAAAGAAGCAGGGCTCATATAAAGCAAATTGAACACGATCTGTAGATGAGATGGCTATACTAAGAGAGCAGGGGTGCAAAATTAATTTATCTGCTGATTTTTCCAGCACAGTTGAACTGTTGTGAACACATGGCCATTCTTCCCCTAACAATCTCATGCCATGAAAAAAGGGCATCTCAGTGGCAGGATGCCAGACAAGCACTCTCCCATGGCAGCACAGCAGGCAAAAGGGACTGCCAAAGTAAGAGAGAATGTGTCTGCCCCAGTTCCCTATAAAATACACATGGTCAGCCACTTGAGGATTATATCTACCTTCAGGCTGCCCTAACTCAGTGTAAAGAGAATTGCTGTGAATAGAACTGTAAGTAGGGCTAGGCAGATGAAATGGGGTTATTTGCATTGTATAAAATTGTTTCCTGCTCCTTTAAAGGATTCATCTCTCCAAGGATCTCCTATACCTTTTTTTCATGATTTCTAGAAGGAGTACAATGGAAACAATTTCTTGCTTGCTTGCTTGTTGCTTGCTTTCTAGCTCGCTTTCATCTTTATTTTTTTTCTTTTCAATATATTCCCAGAAATTTGTCCACCTCTGTTTAACACAGCTTGAAGAAATGGGGAATAGGTCCCAAGGACATAATTTCAGGAGGCGTTGCAGTTAAAGGTTTTAGTGCTAGTCATATAATAACAGGGGGCAAAATAAGGAAAGTAGTTCTGAAATGAAACTATATTTTCTCTGAACAATGTTATAGGGGTCTAGTTTAAATTTTAAGATCAGCTTTTGATTTTAATGTGCGAAGCATTCAGAAATTATTTTCTCCTTTTGCTGACAGTCCTTTATGCCAATGATCATATCACCTTTCCATCCTTCTTGGTACTAGTGTCATTCATGCTCTGCAAACTCTTCTGCCTTTAATATCAATTCTAATGAGCTGGATTGGAGTGTAATAAATGGATCCACCAGGGACTAAATACCAAGAAGGTGACATTTTCAGAGAGAAAACACATTTTTGAGAGTGCACATTTCTTTTAGTCAGGTAGCTCCTCCCTTCTAAGCTCTTTGCTTTCTGTAACATATACACATACAGATGACAGCAGTTCCTCCTAGCTCAGTAATGTCTCTCGAGACATGCAAGGGAAATTCAGAACTACTGGTGACTCACTGCTAAATTAGAACTACCAGGTAAGGGGGAATTTTCAGAAGACTGGAGCTAGGACATCTGTCACTTTCTGTGATTCACTTGTTCCCTGAAACAGCAGGTAGCTGTACCTAAACATGGTATAAACTGCTTTAAGGTATTAGGTAACAAAAGAGTCTCAAATTTAAGTCCTTTCTGACATAAACCCACTAATGTCACAACAAATGTATTCAGTCTAACATTTTCTCCTTGTGCTTAATTTTCAGTATTTCCAGTCATTTAGAATAAACATAGATGTTCCTGTTTCTGTCTGATGAAATACTTTAAATACAATTTTCATTGTCTGAGAAATCAGTGCAGGTGAAACCCCAAAAGGCACAGTTCATGCTTAATAGATCTATTAATTGTGATTGGCAAATGAGGCTGGGCTTTAATCTTCCTGATATCCATCTAAGATTTTTATGGCACTCAATTTTTTGGTTAGTGCAATCAGGAGCTTTTAAACAGTTAGCAAAAGCATTTATGATGTTTGAACTAGTAATTGAATACTGAAGAAGGAGTTGAAGAGAGACAAGGCAATTTGAAGAACAATTTAAAAGTCTGTTGCAGTATATCCACATATTATACTTGTGGATAAACAAGAAATTATCCCTAGCAATAAAGTAGTGTTTGACATTTACAAAAGACTCTGAATGAGATTGCAGAAACATCCTTTTTTCTCTCAATTAACTGGAGGCAATGTAACTTCTTGCATTAGCAACCACAGATCATTCAGTGGTTAATATAGACTTTGTATTTTAATTAACTTAAACAGGAAGTTTTTCAAAGTATAAAGGCCTGGTCTTCCTTGCCTGAGCACTGAATCCACACATCCACCCAATATTGTGAGAGGTTATGGTACTAGTTAATTCAGCAATTCCACATGCAGCCAGCACTTTTATTTTTATCTGTGAACATGAATGCACTGCTGCAATACTGCCTTATGGATGACCCTTTTTAATGCCCAGGAACTAGATATGTGAACAGTCATTAGATAGATCTCTTTTTCTTTAATAAATGAAAATTTTACAATTACCAGAGAAAATATTTTGTTCTGACTTATAAAGGGCTTCTGTAAATTCAGTGCTCCCTTATTATTAATTAATGTAGTCATTTCAGTGTCTGGTCTTTGACTAATGCAACTGATTCTGCTTGTTCTGCCTGTGCAGATTTCTCTCTTGGTAGACATGACACTGACATGTTGTGGGAAGCATGTTTGCTTCCCTTAGCATGGTTGTAGGAAGTCCAGCTTAATGCAAGGAGGCATGAAGGATGTGGGGCTCCTCTCTCTGGGGAGTGTCCTCTGAGCCTCCATCACTGTCACTGATGGGAAGGCTGAGGAAGGGGCTCAGGATGTGAAGACTTCTCAGGTTCAAAGGTCTCCACAAGCACTGGCTGAAGCTTAGTCCTCTCTGGCCTTGGGGATACTAAAAGCCCAGACTTTTGCAGGAGAGGAGGGCTGGTTTTCCTTCACTGATGGGGGTGAACAGCAGAGACTAGTGCAGATATGCTTCAACATTTCTACTGAAGGGGAACCCGAACACTGGTAGAAGCTCCCATGTTGCTAGTGGCTGTAGAACAGCTCACACTGGCTAAAAGCTATACTTAATTTGTATCACTAGCATTAATTCCCTAAGTATATATCTAATATATTCATAACATAATTCCATAATGTTAGAGAGGAGTTTTATCTATTTTTTATAGCATCTATGTAGCACACCTCTGAAGACTCTAGTGACTGTCAGCTGAGATATCTTATGACTGCTCTTTGAGTTGCTTCCAACACATTAATACAAAGTCAGAGCCCCCTATTAGACTACTACAGGAGTTTAGGAAAGAAACCAAAACCAGTTTGTGACTGACAAGACTGAACATGCAATACACGGCCCAGTGATTTTTCTATTAATAATTCCAGTTCTGAGATAGACATTTTACTATAACTAAAATATCTAAATGTGTATTTTTCAATAATAGATGAGATTTTCTTTTTTAGCAATTATAAACATATTTGCATACAGTTTGCCAAAATTAGTTTCCTTGAAAGGAGAATAAAGATGCATACGTATTGAGACAGGAAGGATGGTCCAGTAATTACACCATCAGCTAAATGGGAGATTTTTTCTAAATTCTGCCTCTTTCACATTTAATAAGTGACTCAAGCACAATGTTTCCTCCACATTCACCCTTTGCAGAATGTTTTAGCTAACTTTTCCATTCTGAACACCAGTCCTACACAAAGTAATCTAGCAAGTGCCAGCCTGTCTTCATTCTCATTGTAGCTGCTTTGAACCCCATATGCATGACAGGGACTACCTAAGCATCTCAGTTTTGAGGCAAATTTAGGAGAAGACACTCTGTAATGAGTCATCTCCCCTAAAAGGGTTCCAACAATCCCTTTCCACCAATAGGAAATTAATACTAATGGATGAAAGTGAGAAAGAAATCCCAACAGGGTACTAACCAACAGAATGTCCACAAGAGAAGAGGAAAAAGTAAATAACTGATAGATATGAAACTGTCAGACCTTACCCCCTTCCCTCTACCCCCCTCCACTTCCCCGCACAGGAACAAAAACTCAAAATGCCAGGGAAAATGCCTGCTCATGACCAACAAGTGGTACAAGATGACGTCAGCATCTCTTTCAGGCAAAAACCCCAAACAAACAGGGGCTTCACGCAGCAGTTCAGGCAGCAGATGATAATCCGATGACTCTCTGGAGTCAACTTCCTCTCCAGGACCAAGGAAGTAACTGATCTGGAGCCTCTGAGTGTGCTTAGTCTCCCCAGCTCAGCTCCGCAAGGCGAGGGCCAGAACAGAGTGACCCCTCTCCCGCAGGTCCCGTTTCTCTGGTCTCAGAATAACAAACTGTTCAGTCACCTTGAAAAGCTGCTGAAGGATTGCTGCCACAGCTTCTCCCACAGAAGGGAAAGGGTCAACAATCCAAGCTAACCAAGCAAAACCAAACCATACAACACCGTGGACACCTGGGGAATGAGGCTTTGAGAAAAGCCTGCCACAGAGTCCAAAGCTTCCCTGGCCACACACCTTAAAGATGGAATACCATTATGGGTATAGAGCAGAGGATCAGGAAATAGGCTATCATCCAAGATACTGAGACCACAACTTTTTCAGTGCCATTGGAGGTTAGCACCTTCATCCCTGCTTTTTGCTGTAATAAGTCTTCTGTTTCCTGTTCTGCATGAGGTGGTCCTCAGGTGTGCTGGCGTTAAGGAAAGCAGTCTTGGACTCGGTGGCTCTCTTACAGATTAGCTAATTGGACTGAAAATTTATGCATTTAATTTAAAAAGAAAACTAGCCAAAAAGTTTAACCCCAGAACAGCAGCAGCTATCCTGACATCCTGACATAATAACTACATCTAGCACATTTTTTTCAATTTTTTATTTTTTGATATTTTTTTTTTAGAAATGGGTGTACAATGTGCTCATAAAGAATTTTAGAATTTTTAATAATTATAGTTCAGTAACATTAGAAAGAATCACACAAAACTGAAAGAGCATTCATTTCATTTGTAGTCCTGGATTTCACTACCTTCAATTTGATGCCTGAAGCACCACATAATTACACAGGTTTTTCAGATAAATCCTCTTCAGTTTATATGGTTTTTCAATGCAAATCAATTGATTACACTGCTTTCAGATCCCTTGAAAACACCAAGGCTCTTACTGCCAGTTTCTATGACAAAGGCCAAAAATCTCTAGTCATGTTTCCTAGGAAGCAAATCCCCAGGAGCATCTTCTCACCAGTTTTAATAGCAAGACATGACTACTTTCTCAGTTTCCCCAGCTAAAAGATGGTACAGTTACTTCCACACCAAATATAAAACATAAGATCTATTACTTGGTCTGCAAGGAGGGGTTCCAATTTTCTTATGGGGAAGACAAAGAGAATAGTAAGACTGATAAAATCATAAAATATTAAGGGGTTTGAAAGGATCTTAAAGATCATCTATTCCCATCCCTCCCTGCCATAGGAAGGTGCACCTTCCACTGGATCAGGTTACTCAAAGCCCTATCCAACCTGGCTTTGAACACTGCCAAGATCTGAGCACCCACAAACTCCCTGGGCAACCAGTATCAGTGTCTCACCACCCTCACAGGAAAAAATTTCTTACTAATACCTCTACCTAAATTTTCCAATTTGTACCTTACAGTTCCTGATGAACAGCCCATCCATAAATTTTTCAGATACTGGAAAGTTGCTATGAGGTCCCCACAGAAACTTCTCTTCTCTAGGCTGAACAGTCCCAACTTTCTCAGCCTGTCTTTATACAGAAAGTCCTTTTATCAACTTTATTTATTCTATTGGCCCTCAGTGGTGTGAGAACCAGACTGTCTTCTGACCTTTGCCTCAGCTGGCTCAGAAGCTCTGTATGAGGCAGGTAAAAAGAAGTCAAATCTGCAGGCATCATATCTGTGTGGAAGAGACTTGGCCATTAATTTTCCTCCTCTACCTAGCTACTGTAAGGAACATAAATTAGCAAAAAGCTTTTTGAGACTGACATGCTTTTAGTGGCTGGATTTTTCTGTTGTCAGCAGAAGAGCACTGAGATGATGCCTGCCAGCAGCACTGTAACCTGGTGCACTGCCAGGAATTCTGACATAAACCTCAGAGGTATATTCACCCTTATGTAATAACACTTATCATAAAGGATCCCAAAGTACTTTGAAAGTGCACAAGATATATTCAGGGAGTAATTTATCACTAGGGCTTCTCCAGGGCACAGCCATCCCTACACATACTGTCAGCTTCTTTAACAATAGCATCTTCCATTTAGCTTTTTAAAGCATAGGATGGGTGATGTCTGTGTTCAAATAACTCTTGCCTGTGGGGTTTGTCCTATTTAAAATAGGAAAAGGAAACAACAGTGATATTGAGCATCTTTGTGGCTCAGTTCCTTGCAAGTTCTTCTTGAAAACACAGATATAGACACTTGCCACTTATTTGAGACCAACCTAGTAAAAGCCCCTCAGCTGCTAAAATTTGATGAAACCATTGCAAGTTCTGAGCTGCCAAAATTCTCACAGATCCAAGACAGCTCAAACTACTGCCACTTTCAGAGCATTTTTATGAAAATTTGTGATTGCACTGTACACACATATCTCTAAATGTTACCTTAAAACCTTGTGAAATGTTTAACCCCAGCCAGCAACCATGTACCACACTACTGTTCGCTCATTGCCCCACCAGCAGGATCAGGGAGAGAACCAGAAGGACAAATAAAAGCTGGAAAACTCACAGGTTGAGATACACACAGCTTAATAATGAAAACAAAGCCCCCACACATAAACCAAGAAAACAAGGAATTAATTCACTGCTTCCCATGGGCAGGCAGGTGTTCAGACATTTCCAGGAGAGCAGGGCCCCCTCACATGTAATAGTGACTTGGGAATAAAAACTCCATCACTTCAAATGTTCCCCCCTTATTCCTTTTTTCTTTTCATTTTATATAGTGAGCATGATCATTTTATATAGTGAGCATAATGCCACATGATCTGGAATATCCCTCTGGTCAGTTGGGGTCACCTGTCCTGGCTGTGTTTCCTCGCAGCCTCCCAGGCACTCCCATCTCCCTTTGCCAGTGTGGCAGAAAAGCAGAAAAGGCCTTGGCTCTGTGCAAGTTCTACTCAGCAATAAAAAAAAAAAAAAAAAAAAAAAAAAATTTATATCATCAACTCTGTGTTCAGTGCAAATCCAAAACACAGACCCACACCAGCCACTGTGAAGAACATTAACACTACCCCAGCCAAAATCAGCACACCTTGAAACAGCTTGTAGGAATCCTACGTCCCTCATTCTCTTCTGCTGCAAATGGTTAAACTGTATCAAGTATTTTGGAAATTATTTCCCACTGCTGCTTGGAATGACTAATAACAACTATCTTCACTATGGGATGCTTCAGAATAAGAGAACAGAGAGCATGAATTGCAAGGTTGGGAGAAGCTTCATTAAAACTAGTATCCATAAATGCTCATTACAGTGAAACAAGATTATACAATTGCTGGATAATGTTAAGATTGGGGGTTTTTTCACTCAGTACAGAAATTGGCTGCTATAAAAATTACCAAACTAGCAACCTGATATATTTTAAATAAAGTCCAGTAAATGTGACTCATGAAAACAACCCAAACATACTAATAACAATCCAGTAGGACATGCCTCCTAGGTCTGAGGTAATGATACCTTGGCACAAATAACAAGGCAAAGAGAGTTCCAATCTCAACATATAATCTAATTTCATTCTAGAAAGAAGCAGTTGATTTTAGGTGTATTGCACTCCTTTTTAGGTTAAGGTAAATTGAGGTCTGTATTTTGTTGTTCAAGGAATGGAGAAAAATGTATTGGCAATGTTAATAGTGGCATATTATTTGGCTGTTTTGGACTCTAGCTTGTATTGGAGTTTTAATATGTTTGGTACAGCAGTGCTTAAAGGTGGGGTTATTTTATTTAAGGTACAATAGTCTACAGTCACTTTCTATTTTTTTCAGATTTGCATATAGGTTAAAGGGGACTTTTGAAGAGTAAATGGGCTTTGCTTATCACTTTCTGGTTCTTTATGGATTGTTTTATGGATGGGAATCACAGCATTTCTAGTTGGTTTGTATTGTTAGTGGTGTATTGATGTAGTGCCAATTGGTATTCATTGTTTCTTTTTTCAAAAATTTTATTGCAGATTTTTTTTTTTGATAGTTTCAGTAAGGTGTTTAATTGCTTATTGGTTTTTGTCTTAATAGTTTTTACTTTAAATGCTCATTTGAGATTTTCTGGGTGTTTGAAATATTCCCTTTGCAGGAAGTTTATGTTCAAAATGTATGGGGTTTGGGGGCTAGTTAAAATAGGGTGGTTTTTTTAATTCATTTTTAGTTAGGCTTATATTAGTTTCTAGTAAAGTTAACTTTTGTGATTTGTTACATTAACAATAGAAATAGATTTTGCTTTCCTATGTTTTGATTTCATATGGGATTAATGTGTACTGTGCATTAAGTATTGACTAAAGCTTTATATATTTTTGGTTTTGATGTGCCAAGCTGATAAATTTACACAGTATAAGAAATACAGTTTTCTCTTACTTCAGCTTGGCTAGAGGTAAGGCTCTTTAAAGTTTGGTTATTTTTTTTCCTTTGGGTATATTTTCTAGAGGTTTTTTTTAAAGAGATCAGATATGTCATCATTATTATATTTGGCAGTTTGGCTACAGTCAAGTGGAGCTGGGCTTTTTGTGGTGGAACTTCTTTTCTGAGTCTTGGGGTTTTTTCAATTTATGCACTTGTCCTAGAGCTGCAGTGGGTCTTTTATTTTACCTTCTCATGTTTTTCTCGCAATTACACAAAAACAGTTATAGCTTATTTCATGGGGTGTACTTTCTTTTTTTATTTGGAGGATGTTTGATCAGTATTTCTAAGATTTGGAGAAGGCCTTCTTTAATATATATATATTTGTTGTGGTGGTGGTTTGGTTTGGGGGGGGGTTTGGTTTCTTTTTTGTTTGTTTGGGGGGTTTTTGGTTTTTTTTTTTGTTTTGGGGTTTTTTTTTTGTTTTTGTNNTTTTGGGTTGGGGTTTTTTGTTTTTTTTTGTTTATTTATTTGTTTGTTTGTTTGTTTGGGTTTTTTGTTTGTTGGTTGGTTGGTTGGGGTTTGGTTGTTTGTTTTTTTTTTTTTTTGTTTTGTTTCTTGTGATTCTCCTCTACCTTCTAATTTCTGCAGACATGTTTTTACAACTGCAACTCTTGAATGTGATGCCATGCACAGCATCTGCATAT
>VWYO01011545.1:9228-24892 GCA_013400275.1 Rhadina sibilatrix
TCCCTTCTGTAATTTAGCTCTAAGCAAGGCACTTAATCATATGCAAAGTAGATGATAAAAGAAGCTACGGACACTAGTGAAAAATCCGTAAGAAAATAATTCCTTTAATACTTGTGAAAAACAGAACTTTGCATTCCTAAATAGTGACCACAGTATTTTAGATGATGGCGCTATCACTATAGTTCTTGACATTCAGAAACTAATTTATTTTATTGATATTTTCAAGGGATTTCAAAATGATGAGAAATGCAGTTGCAGACATGCAGAAGCAAACTAATGATGAAGATGTAAATTTTATTCAGAAAGAGTCTTAACTCATGATAGGTTAAATGACAGATATGTTCTATATTAAAAAGAAAATAAATTTTCTTTATTTCAAGTTATGTTTTTGAAATTAAATGAAATTAAATGAAATTATCTCTTTTTCTCTGCTTGTTCTTAAGTAAAGTTTTCCAGTTTAGATCTCATGAGATTATGGGGTGATGTCTAAATAGACAAATACATATCCCGTATAAAATTCCATCTTCGTGTCTACCTACCCTGGCAGTATCTAGATAATACAATTCCATTTGAGGCAGGGAGAGTAGTTCTTGACTAAGAGACCAGTTTAGCACAAGATTAGGATGTAGTTCACAGTTCTGCTAAAAGGGTACTCTGATATTTTTGAAACAGTGGATACTGATACTATTTTTGTATCAAAATATGAACTCATCATGAATTATTAAGGCTTGTCAGTTTGCCTTAAGTTCAGTGTGCTTACCCAGTATCCAAAATAATGTGTGCTGACCATCTTTGGAATCATTAGATACTTTTGTCATTAATATAAATAATACACAGTCATAACAATAAAACAGAAATACATTTGCAATCTACTCAGGCTTAAGGTTAGTTTCTAAAATAAAATGTGCAGACTAGAAAAATAGAGGGTATCTTCTCTTGCTTGGACTGTAGTGTGCTTCTTGTCTCCTAGAGTCTGCTGCTCTAACAAACTTCTAATATTTTGCTGCATTGTTATAGAGATGGAATGATCTTGACAAGCTAAAAATATTGTTTCGTATTAATATTTCCTATGATGTTACCCTAAACTTTGTCAGCAGGTACTGTACATTAGTTTTTTCTAAGATATTAAATAAACTGCTTTGTTCTCATTCTCCTCTCTGTACATCTCCTTCCAAGCACTTACAGGAAGAAATTACTCTAGCTACATGTGACGGCTGAAGGATGTTTGGAGTTACAAAGTTTTTCTGTATTCCCTCTCAATCACTTAATCTTTCGTTGATCTGGCTTGCTGCTCCCCAGGAGTGAATAACGCCTTAGCAAAAGGCTGAAGCAGGCGATCTCAAAGGAGCTCAGTGGATCATAACAGGTTGTGATGTCTTGTTGCAGAATGATAGCTGTTATGTAACCTTTCCTTTTGATTATTATCACAGATATGCTAAACCATCCAGAAGTAATTTAGTTAGTTGGAAAACTCTTTTTCTCAGTAGTCAACGATGGAGAGAAGAGAGATTGTTTATGTTCCCCTCTGTGAAAATGTAGCACAAAATGCTCAGTGTATCTTCCCCGCTAGCTTTTAGCACCTCTGTCTTCAGTCCTTTATCTCCCACTGTGACATTCTGATTGAGAGATGTATCTCAGTGCCTTGATGCCATTACCCACAGAATAAAGGCCACCACTCTTTAATTTAGAGCCTTGAAGCAGGGATTGAGCTGAACAATGTGTTCATCCAGAAGGCTTGATGTGGGCTGGGCTGGTGGCGAGAAGCAGGTGGTTTTTACTATACAAGCAGTGACTTTAGGGGCTCCTCTTTCTGCACATCTTTATTTCATCCATATCCTTATCTCTGTGTGGTCAAGACTGGTTTTTATAGAAAGCAAGCAAAGCTAATGGGCAGTTAATGCGAGAATCATGATGGTTATAGTGTTTAAGCACTTTTTAAAATTCCTGGAAGCAGGGAGTTTTAAAAGTCCTAGCACATTACTCCTGTAAATCAGCAGAGAGACTGCAGTCAGCTTTTCCCCCGGTACAACCATCTGGGTTGGTGTGACTTTGTAACAGACTCCAAGCTGGGCTTTGCTCTGAGTAATCCACCTATCAGACTATGCCCAACTTTTAATTTCTTTTTATAATTCCACCTCTTTTTTTCTTTTTCTTTTTCTTTTTTTTTTTTTTCTNCTCTCTTAATTACCCATAGATCCTATTAATAAGATGAGTTGTACAGAACCCACTAGGACAAGGATGGATAGATTGCCTGCTGCTATAAACTAAACCAGTAGAGGGTACTAATGACTTTCACTCTTGACTCCTGCTTAAGTAAATGTTAATATATTCACTGCTGAAGTGTGTATTTGAAAACAACAGTATACTACAAGTTATAAACAGAAAGACAAATTTGTGATCATTGTTGTTTGCTGCCTGCATTCAATTTCCAGTTCTTCAGTGGACATTTCAGATGCTCTTTTCTATGAGGTATGGGTTGACTAAAAAGGTCAAGAAGGTTAGTTACTGTATTGGCACAATACAGTGGAAGACTACAAAGCTGAAGAAATACATAAACAAATGTCCAAATTGGCCCTCTATATGTGATATTGTTATCAAACAGAGGGCGAATGCTTGGAAAAGTGGCTTAATATATACTATAATTATGATTTTGTGAATAGCAGGCAAAACTTTCCAAACACATGGATGCACAAAAAACTAGGGAAGATTAACAAGTCTAGGTTTATTATCAGTTTTCTTTGTGTTTGGATCCTTGTGCCTAGAACTGGGAGGTGGTGGGTCCAAGCAGGTGACCAGCCAAGGGGTCTGCCAGGCAGGACATACTGTGGGCATAAGGGTCCAGCCCATGAGACACAGGGTGGACTGACAGCTGGGCTCCCTGCAGCCCTGGGTCAGGTCATGCTGGGGAGCTTGGCCTAGGCTATGGCGTCCTGGGTGGGCTGGTCTGGCCATTGAGGACTGCTATCAGGCTGCAGTGTGGGGCCCTACTCCCTGCAGAAGCCTGTGGTCCCACTGTGCCAGGCCAGCAGCAGAGAGCGGCTCTGTGGTCTTCATAAAGTATTTCCATGTTATGCATTTATTTGCTGTGCATTTGAGCTACACTTTTTTTCTCAGAGTCCCCTCTGGCTTGACTTCCCCTTGGCATTCAAGTGGCTTTTTGCTGTTTTGGGTGTTGTGAGAATCACAGAGTCATAGAACAGCTTGGGTTGGAAGACAGCTAAAGACCATCTGTTTCCAATCCTCCTGCCACAGGCAGGGACACCTTCCACTAGATCAGGTTACCCCTCCATTCAGCCGTGCCTTGAAGGCTTCTAGGCAAGTGCTGTATGCAGTCCATGCCAGGGCACAAAGTGGGCTAGACAGCAGGAGAATATTAAGAGAAAATGGGCCTTAGTAATCAAATGAAATACAATCAGTAAGGCAATGAACAGTGGGGCTCTGCACGGGGAGGTCTCCAGGCACTGTAGCAACTAAAACCTGTCAGCTGGCACCTTGCTGCCAGCAGCCCCAGGGGCTGTCCAAGTCAGAGGCCATTCCAGCCTCCTCTCTGCCAGCAGCGTGTACAATAGCACATGTTACAACAATACAGTAACAATTGTGGTGTCAATAGCATTGATTATGATAGTTACAAGTTCCTTTCAAGAAGAAATTCTTGCTGTTAGAGATACTGTGTAGAAACGCATGTTTTAAATTCCAGAATCCAGACTTATTGCACACTAAAAGTGATGTGGTAAATCATTATTCAAAGTGTAGAAGCAGATGGACCTCCTTCCTGTCTGCATCTCTGAGGCGGCACCACACCACTGCTAGGATGTTTTTCAGATGATGTTTGAGGGGAATGTCCAAACGCAGTTTGTCTCCCCATGTTTTTTCTGGAAATGAAGGGAACATTACCTGTTTTTGTCTAAGCTCTGCTTGCCCTAGACATTTTGGAAGTATACCAGTTGTAGTGAATATAACCAGTGACAGCATGCACCTTAACCCAGTCAGTTTAATATCTCTCAAACTAACATAGAAATTTAAAAAATCTTGCTATACGTTTCCTAATACTTGTTGTTGTAATAGTATAACTCACAGAGAGATATTTTTCCTGCAGTAAAAGTTTTTTAAAATTTTTTAGATTTTTTCAAGTTTATGCCTTTTCCATACAAGAAAATTTTCTTTAACTGTGTTTGTGTCTTTCCTGGTTGTCAGAAATATAAAACATTCAAACCAAAATGCAAGCAAAGAACACCATCCTTTTCTGAACACAGAAATCATATTTTCTTCTTTTATGGAGCATTCCACCAGTCATTCCCTGTAGTAGGAAGTTCAAGATATATTTATTCAATGTGTTTAATCCTGTAAAGTTATGGTTACAGTGTGAAAAAGAAATCCTAAATCACATTTATATGCAGTTGCACATATTTACAAATCAGACCTGAGAAGTTTCACAGAGCCTGTAAACAAAGTGATCTGATAGCTCTTACTGCAGCACTATTATGGATTTTGTAAGTTTTTTACAAGGAAAGGTCATGATTTTGCAAAAAAAAAAAAAAATTTTACAGCAAATTAATTGGTTTTTTACCTTTTAAATGTGCTACTCAGATATGCAAAATAATATTAGTTAAGGAAGGATATATGCCATACTTGGTTGTTAAAATATTATTTATATCTGCTACTCATCTTGGTAAAGCAATTGTAAGACAGTTTTCAAGAAGAACTTCAAATTTAGTATTCAGTTTTCCCTCTAGATGTGTAAGTCTGCTCTCCATACACTGTAACTTCCTTGGGGCAATGGTTATGTCTTAAAAGTTTTTTAATAAGTTGTAGTATGAAGAAATATTTACTGGTCTCTAGTTTGCACAGAAAACTAGATCCACGGATGTTGGTGCAGAGCAACCAGGTTGCCCCTTCATATGTTATTGGGAATATGTATGTCCCATGGGATTCATAATTTATAAAGGGAAAATAGAGTGAACAGAGGCTTTAAACTGTGTCAGGTACTCCACAGATCTCTCAGACAATGCACTGAATTGCCTCATCTCTAGTTTCTGAGTTAATGTCCCATTTTTAAGATAGTTCTCACGGGAGTGTACTATCCCACCTTTATGGCTGACTTCCCACTGGGAGGAGGGAGCAGTGGGCTCTGGAGCTTCAACTTTATTCCCAATAGTAAGGTTCCCACCTTAAATTGTGGAGTATAAAAAGCCATAGAATCATAAAATATCCTGAATTTCAAGGGACCTGCAAGAATCACCGAGTTCAGCTCCTAGTATTGTACAGGACAAACCTAAAAATCACATCATGTGCCTGAGAGCATTATCTGAACTGTTCTTGAACTCTGACAGATTTAGTGCCTTGACCACTTCCCTCAGGAACCCATTTTAGTGACCAAACACCCTTTGGGTGAAAAACCTTTCCCTGGTATCCAAGCTAACACCCCCAGCACAGTTTCATGACATTCCCTCAGGTTCTGTCACTGGTCACCAGAGAGAAGAGATCAGTGCCTGTTATTCCACTTCCCCTCATGAGAAAGTTGTAGACTTTCCATTGACCAGTGTCCCCATGTCCCTTCCACACACTACTTTCCATCTCATCCCCCAGTCTGTCTGTCTGTATGTCCAGAACTTACCCACCCCAGGCACAGAGTCCAGCACTTGTCTTTGTTAAACTTCATTTAGTTGGTGATTTCCTAGCCCTCTGCTCTGTGTAGGTCTTTCTGCAGGGACTCTCTGCCTCTGAGGTAGTCAACAATCCTCTCAATCGAGTTTTCTCATTTTTGTGTCATCAGCACGAATTTCTTGAATCCTGCATCCAAGTCATTTATGAAGGTATTGAAGATCACTGGCCCTAGGGTGGGGCCCTGTGAAACCCCATCAGTGACAGGTCCCCAATCTTATGTCACTGCATTTACTACAATCCTTTGTGTCTGACCCTTGAACTCAGGATGTGTTTATCCAGCTGTGTGCCGGACATTATGTCCAGAAGGATTCAGAGACAGACAGGGCCAGAAGATTTACCAAAGTCCAAAAAGATTACATCAATTAGCCTTCATTGATCAGCTGGTTGGGTTACCTTGTTGTAAGAAGAGATTAAGTTTGTCAACCAGGACAAACATATGGGCATATGTAAGACTGCCTCACACAAACTGGCTGAAGTTGTGCATCTCAGCTGATCCAGACTGGCATTTTCTGTCTGTAGTACACAACCACCACATGTTTTCCAGGAGAATTAAAATGTTTTTTGACATGCTGCCCTGTAAGAGTGTATTATCCAGCAGGTATCTCTGAGGGAATTGGTGTATGGGAATCCCACCAGCTCACTGTCTGTGACAAGCACATGTGCTGGAAGCACAAGACAAAAGATAATTCCCTATTTTCTCCGACTTGATTTTGCTTGCAGGCATTTTGAAACAAAAAATCCTCGGAAAAGCTGGCTTTCCTCTCAGCAAAATGACACTTTACTGCAGACAAACATTTAATGAAAGAAAACTAACACTAATGATGACTCTGGAGTACACATAGGATTGTCTTGTTCAGCTTGGTAGCTCTGATGTAGCTGAAGTACTAAATGCTAGTTTTGGGTAGGTGTAAGTTCCGGCTTGAACTGAGCTAACATTTTCAGGTTTGTTTTGTGCAAGATGCTAAAGCAAATTCCTTGAGAAAAGTGGCCCGTTCTGTTGGCAGGGGGTTTTTTTGCTGGTTTGTTTGTTTCATAATCAATCTCTCCACTTGTAGCAAGACTCAAAACGATCTTTGAGACTTTTAGAGGACAATGGGATAATACGTCTTGAACACATCTTGTTTTCAGACACACTATAAATCTTGTAAAACCTCTTTTTAAAAGAAATCTTTAGAAAATATACTGCTGGTTATGGGTGTAGTTTCAGTATTTATTAATATTTTTTAAATTACTTCATTTTCAGGGATATATCAGTTCTTTCTAGTTTCCTGGAAAACTAGAAACCTTTTCTTATATCAAAAAGTAATATTTCCAGATACACAGTGAAGATAAACAACCATATTTGATTCATTTCATGAATCTGTGATGTTTCCCTGACACTTCAGGTATTCACACAGTAATTGGCACATATAGACACTTTGGCTGGAACAATGATTCCTTTCTGACTAATGGAAAGTTATGGTATTTAACAAGCATATTTCAATCTGAAAATTGTAGAGGACAACAGATATGTGGCCCCAGCCAAGCACATGCATGATAAAGTGAAAAATGAAAGTGTGAACATTTTTCACATGCGTGGGTTATGGAAGTGTTAGCTATGATTATATAGAAATTTTAAATGAAGACATTGAAATATTAATTAGAAATGTTTGAAAAAGGGGAAGGACCAGAAATGAGCTTAACTACACTGGGAGGTATCTGTTTCACTCTCTGTCTGCATAAAGGGCTTGTATAACATGTGGAAATATCGTGTAATGTGCCCCCATATTTATACACACACACATATATATATTAAAATTTAAAATTTTAAATTAAAAATTTATTTTCTGGGTTTTTCATTTTTCATTAGAGGACTGGGCAATCACCAACCATATGAAGTTCAGTAAGGCAAACTGCCAGATTCTGTACCTGGGATGGGGCAACCCTGGATGAACATACAAATTAGGGAATGAGAGGCTGGAGAGCAGTGCCAACAAAGGTACCTGAGGGCCCTGGTCAGTGGCAAGTTGAACATGAGCCAGCAGTGCCCTGGCAGCCAGGAGGGCCAACCCTATCCTGGGATGCATCAGGCACAGCATCAGCAGCTGGGCAAGGGAGGGGATTGTCCTGCTCTGCTCTGAGCTGGGCAGCCTCACCTCAAGTGCTGGGGACTGGTTTGGGTGTTATAATATCAGAAAGAATTCGAACTATCAGAGAGTGTCCACAGGACAGTGGAGAACTTTGAGGAGGAGCTGAGGTCACTTGATCTGTTCTGCCTGGAAAAGAGGACCGACCTCATTGAAGTTACATCTTCCTCCTGAGGGGAAGAGGAGGGGCAGGCCCTGATCTCTCTTCTGTGGCACCCAGTGACAAGACCTGAGAGAGTGGCCTGAAGTTGTGTCAGGGGAGGCTTATATTGAATATTAGGAAAAAGTTCCCCCTCCAGAGGGAGGCTGGATACGAAAACAGGCTCCCTGCAGTGACTAACAGCTGACCTGAAGGCCTCACAATTATAAATAATCCCAATCTTATAACTGAAATATAACTAATTATATAAATACCTTGATGATGTAACTCACCCAGTTGGACTGTTGGACAGCAGTCTGCTTGTCTGCTGTCTGCTGGGGACAGCAGCAGCCATTGGCTGGTTGGCTGCATGCCAGCTGGTTGCACCAGTGGGGATTGACTGCACAGACCTTCAAATCTATATAAAGAGAACAGCACTCAGTAAAAGCTGGCTGCTGTACGTGAACCTCGCTATGTTTTGTCGCATTTCTGTCTCCAGAAATGCAACACCAGCAACAGCTCCCCAGGGAAGTGGTCACAGCAACCAGCCTGACAAAGTTTAAGAAATGTTTGGACAATGTTCTCAGGCACATGTGACTCTGGGGGATGGTGCACTACAGGAGCTGAACTAGATGGTCCTTGTGGATCCCTTCAAAATCACAGCTTGTTGCGTGACTCTGCAATTTCCTTTTCTCATACAAAGTTCTAATAATGATTCTGACCTTATTTGGAAAAAATAATCTCACAAACTAGTTTGTCTTGCAGGCATATATACTTCAGTAGAGAATAAATGCATTAAGCAAAATAAGGTGAGGTATTTTTAGCCAATATTTTTTTCTTCCTCTGTTTAGAGTACTATCCTTCTCAGAAAAGGAAATTTTGGAGACTTAATCAACAACTTTTTTTCCTGTTGGCTGTGAGAGACCAAATCTCCCTCTCTGGTCCAAAAAAATCTGGTCACCAGATTGAAATAAGAAGGGCTAAATTATCAGATGGTTGGATATTTTTGAGTATAGACCCAGTGGCTTTTTCATATTCTCTTTGTTTTCTCCTGCCAAGTCCTGTTAAATAAATGAATATTTATTTTCCCCTGATACTTTGTTTCTGTGTAAACCACTTGTGGTTGCGCTAGATAAAATCTATTAAATAACAGGCAACCTGATCCTTGTCTTGGTGGATTTGAAAGTGTTTTTCACTTAATACAAAGTTTAAAGTTGTCATTTTATCTGTAATAACAAGATGTACTTTTAGTTCATTTATAAGACAAATCGTTTATGCCAGTCGCCCTGCTCAGGAGATCTCAGGATTTCAGCGCCAAGAGTTTGAGAGGCCATGGCATGGGATGGATCATGAATCTTTCTATTTAGTTATGTACTGAGAGGAAATTAACATAACTCACAACCGAGTTAAATCATTTTTTCTTCTTCCCCTGAATTGCTGGTATTACTTTTCTTTCCTATGGACTTCTAAAGACAGTGGCTGACAGAAGTTAATGAGGGTGTATGGTGTTGTGGAGGGGGAAATTGGCCAGGTCAGAAATATCTATAACTCCTTATGGATGGTAGGGGTATTCACAAACTAAGCAGCAGGATAGGGAAAAAACAGATTGTTACAGTTTGGTTAAATTAAGTCCTAAATTCCTGGATAATTTTTTTCTTCTTAAGGCAAAATTTTTGTTCTTCATAAGGGCAAGTTCCTTCCTCAAGCTTTTAGGTGAGGCTTGTTTGACCTAAGAGGTGACTGGCATTGGTATCTGCAGAAACATTAGAAAGCATTTTTCTCACACAGCTATTGAGTGAAAGTTGCAAATGCTCCTCTCTTTCTCCAGGTTAATTAATTAATTGATTATAAAATGGGCACATTGCATGACAGTAAACTATGGTTGCAAGGAGAAGCCTCAAACTAATAAGAAGTGCATAGGTTGGATTTATTCCTGTTAATAACTATTTTGTTTATCAAATTGATATCTGTTTATTTATTTGAGTCATAAGGTGATTTGCAGAAATGCACATATTCCCCTCAAATAAAAAAGGAGTTGTTTCAAGTGTTTATCTTGTATTGTTAAAAAAACTTAATGAAGTAGGAAATATGCCAAGGAGTCTAAGGACATAAATTAAGACAAAAAAAACCAGGTAAGACAACATTTAAGACAAAAATGTCGGTATATCTGATATCTGCAAAATAATAGATCCTTCACTGCCTTGTTTATAGTTATTTAAATCTTTATTAAGATTTATTTTATATCATCAAATTAAGGGTATATTTGTAATACAGATTATCTTCCATGAAAATCTTATAAATAGAACGATGATATCAATGTTTCCCAGTTTAATTTTTACTCTATATTGTAAAACTGCAAATCAACAGTAGGATTGTGTCTTCACCTTTATCAAGATCAGTGTATTATGATACTATCAAGGAATCAAACTGAGAAGTATCAGGGGAATAATCTGTTCAGGACGGATATCTTCACTTGTCTGCAAAGGGGAGCATTTTCAAAGAGAGTTGGTTGCAAGACACCACTTCTCTGAATGGCATGTGGAAAAAGGATGTGGCTCAGCATACCAGACAAAGCTCTCTTTTCCATCACCTGTTTCCAGAAAATCTCTCTTCATTGAATTTGAGGTGTTGAGTCATAGAAGCAAAAAACACCTAAGGATTCATTACTTCCTTTTGATCTAAAGTGGTGGTGGGTTTTGTTAAGCCATTTTGGAGTTGTTTATCCCAATGGCTCATCCATGCTTTCCCCCACCTCCCAGACAAATCAAGTACCGTCCAAAGGTATCTCCTCTCCTGTCCCTTTGTCCACCTCTCCTGACCCTGCCCCGTGTTAACTTGGGGCCGATCACCTACCTGCTCCACCCCCTCTGCCCTCCTGGTTTAAGGGACCCTGTTCACCCTCTCTCACACCACCTTTGGGGAGTAAAGATCTCTGAGAGAGCCTTCTCTGATTCTTGCTTCAAACCTATGCCGACGACATACAGGGAGCGCAGAGTGCAGAAGGTGTCTCTGCTCTACACCCTTACTTGGACTGCTAGCAGCCCGAGCACAGCCACTCTTGGCCTGGGTGAGAGCTAGCCACAGTCCCTTCCCCGGTGTCAGTCCAACCCTGTTCAATGTGTCCTATCAAATAATAGTTTTTAATGGGTTTTTTGTTTTGTTTTGGTTTGTTTGTTTGTTTTTGTAATATGAAACTCAATAGCTAAGATGAAATATCAGTTGATAATTCGCTTACAAGAGAGTTTCCAAGTATGACCAAGGTCTGGGGGCTCTATCACAGTTTCCTTCTACATGCTGGTAAAAGTCTCAATGATGGCAGCTAGTCTACACTTAAAATAAGCTCAGAACTCAAGTAAATACCAAAACAATTCCCCAGTGAGCATCTATTTTCCTCAAATCCCACTGTAGATTGTATAAATCTAGAAGTGTAAAAAGTACTTGGGTAGAGAGAATCTTAATTTCAAAGGATACTATCAATATTTGGCATCCAGGATCACAAGTCCTGTGAACAATGCCAATACTGAGACAAGATCTATGAGAAATTAAGCACGTGGATATTCCGGAACTGAATTATTTTTAAACTGTCTTCTTGCATAAATAATCTTACAACCTTTTTATTTGTAAAATTTTGAAATTCTACATTTTCTTTTCACTAAAATGTTAATAACAGTTATTATTTTGTGATTATATGCCTCTATAATGTTGAGATCTTGCAGAACAAACTGCAAGTTTGTATTTGAGAGCAGTTGTAACTGTGAGTTTGAAACAAATACAAGTAGATAACATAAATGATAAAAAATAATAACACACCTAGCTTGTGATGGACATCTTGGAAGTGACATCAGAGTTACATGTCTGGAGTTCCTGGAATAATTAATTTTGAGTTGCCAGTGGTGAATGGTACAATAGGGACACCATTAATTTACACACGGAACACCTGGGAGACATTTATACTACATATGGTGGCTGGCTGCTGAGGAAAAGAATGAGAAGGCTACAAAACTGTGGTCATGTTCAAAATTACATGAGAATTTGAGACAAAAAGGAATGGAGGAGAAGGATTAGCTAGCCCACCTGAATTGAAACTTCACAGAGAATACAAACTTTGGAGAGATTTGAGACAAGATTCACCCATTCACACTGTTACTGGACAGCATGCAATGATGACTTGTGGGTCTCAGCCTGACCCTTTTAATCCAATTTTGACTGATGAAAGAGAAGAATGCTTGAAAACATAGTACACATCAAAATGAAAAGAAGTTGTAAGAAAAACTATAGTCTTTGAAGACAAGGCATGATTTGGAAGCATTTTATCACAACTTGAAAGATAGTTCATACTGTAGATAGTGAGAACAGACACTTGTATTTTCACAAAGCTAAAGATGCATGTGTGCAGAAGGTATGTGACACTCAGTGAGTGTATTCTGTGGACACTGAGTGTTAGAAAACTGTATGAAGGATTTACTACTGGGACATGTCTTGTGAGAGGGCTTGATTAGATGAGCCATTTCATGGAGACTTTAACTACAGTCCTTTTGTATAATCATTATTTGAATACTTTACAGCCATTATTACTGCCCTGATGTCACTCAGTATATGCCTGTAGAATTAATTTTTATCTATTCAGCTGTGATAGAGGAGTGACTTTTACACAGGTGATGCTCCTTATTCTGTGCAGATACAAGTCCAATGCCAGCTTCCTAGTTGGAAACACTGTAGAGTGGATGGAGGTCTTGCGATGACACCCTAAAGGTTTATGATAGGCAGACAAGCACCAGTCATCACTTAACCTGATATTAATGTCACCTGAATCAGACTAAAACTGGGGCTTTTTAATGGATTAATTCGACTCGACTCCCTCTTCAGTTCATGTAATAATTTAGACCCCTTCCGAATGTGGTTCATTTCATCTCTTTTAGAACCCCATTCCAAAACTGGATAAATTGTCTGCTGAAGAGGGCTCTTTTTCTTCACTGACTAGAGCCTAGATGATGAATGTGGACTAGACACTGAAGTTTTAGATGATTAGTAGTGCGGCAAATCTGGTTAGCCACAGGCTCTTATTTCACATAAGAGGCAGGTCTAACCTGAGCATAGGAAGGATTGAGGGGAATTTAGAAATCAGGGGTGGTCACTGGTTGCCTCTCTGATTTCCTTTGCTAAATGAATCTTAGTAAAAGAAAGAATTTGTCTTCATCTGTGATAAACTTGTTATTCTATATAATCTACTAATTTAGTGTGTAGTCTGAGCAAACTATTCCTTGTCACCAGGCAGCAAAATATTTCCTAAGTTTAATAGGTAGTTAAACAACTTGCAGTTAAAATGAGCCTAAAAACTGTGCATATACCGAAACATTTCCACTGCTACTCTTGCTATTTTACTCAGCTTTATGTTGTGTAAGAATCATTTACAGTGTACCTTTTGTCTAAATTACTTTAATGGGCTCCAAGTCCAGATCGCATATAGTAGCATTAAGTACAGTATGATAGGTGCATTAAAACTCCAGAGAAAAATATAGACTATTTAAGATTATAGTGTCAAGAAGTACATTTTATACTATTTGAGAAATAATGCCTTGTCGTACAATTATGATGTGTATCCCATAATGTGTGTAAAAGGCAGAAGCAATTTCTTACCCTACAACAAAATTTTATGTACTCTTGCTTTGGAACAGATCTGATAGAAAAAAAATTTTATTACTGGTTTTGAAAACAGTAAGTGTTTTAAAATTTGCAAGCTGATTATGGACTTGTTTCTCTAGCTATGTAAAATATGTTCTAGTGTAGAATGCAGTGGTGTCTGCTTACTGCACTTTCCTCTTATCCCACTTCTCATTTTTCCTCCTACGTAGATAATTTCACACCCCAACTCCCTGAGAGAATTGATGGGCTGGACTAGATGGTCCAAGGGCACTAACAAAGAAATAGGAAGAATATACATATATACGTTCCCAGAATTTTGAGGGAACAAGGGAGAGGTTGAGAAAGGAGCAGAGGAAACATATATATTTTTTGTAAAGGAAATAAAACTTTGAAACCAGTAATTGCATTTTTTTCTTTTTCTTTTTCTTTTTCTTTTTCTTTTTCTTTTTCTTTTTCTTTTTCTTTTTCTTTTTCTTTTTCTTTTTCTTTTTCTTTTTCTTTTTCTTTTTCTCTTTTTCTTTTTCTTTTTCTTTTTCTTTTTCTTTTCCTTTTCCTTTTCCTTTTCCTTTTTCTTTTTTCTTTTTCTTTTCCTTTTCCTTTTCCTTTTCCTTTTCCTTTTTCTTTTTCTTTTCCTTTTTCTTTTTCTTTTTCTTTTTCTTTTTCTTTTTCTTTTTCTTTTTCTTTTTCTTTTTCTTTTTCTTTTTCTTTTTCTTTTTCTTTTTCTTTTTCTTTTTCTTTTTCTTTTTCTTTTTCTTTTTCTTTTTCTTTTTCTTTTTCTTTTCCTTTTCCTTTTTCTTTTCCTTTTTCTTTTTCTTTTCCTTTTTCTTTTTCTTTTTTTTCTTCCTTACCATTGTACTGAGGATGATTATGAACTGAAGATCACAACTTTAGATGCTTTGTCATATTTCCTTCTTAAGCTGAAAAACTACTTTTAAAGCAGACTCTTGATAAGACAGTTATAAATTCGACCTTAAAGACTGATGTGCTAGTTTTGTCTTTAATGTTTTAAATTATTTACCTTATTTGGGGAATACTATTGGAGAAATATCATCAAGTGTCATGAATAATATTTCCATTTATTTTCCCTCAGGAAGACAGACTTTAGACATTCCCTCCTTTTCCATTTCCAGAGAATATGGAAGAGATGGAGGGAAAGAATTAGACCCCCATTGTGCTTCTTGGGTTTAGGTAAACTGTAGGTTTGGGATTTTTTCAATAGCATAAGTAAAGCACAGCAGGAAAATGGTCTTGTAAGGGGGAGTATACTACCAATTAGTCCGACATACAGAACACCTTGCTTTATTATTTCTAGTGTACAAGAAATATGCAAACTAAAAAAAATTCTGTAGGGATAAGAAACATGCTTAACAGCACAACAGGATATATGCTTATAAATGCTCACTGGAAAGCCATAGCATTACTTCTTGCCCACTAAATTAAGCTCTGTGTTTTTCTGCTGCTGTGTAAATTAAGTACTGTGAATTGACTGTTCCCACTCTTTCCCATGTCATGCATTTTACCTCTGTCCTTGCATTTCTTTTGTATCCTTACAAAAGGATATGGACTTCTACTGCTATGTATTATTACATTTATAACTGAGGCTTGGAGCTGACAAATTCCCTGTCAGAATTCTAAAGCAGCAGTTATCGCCATACATTTCTCATTATTAAAAAAAATAAAATAAAATAATTATAAGTGTCTGTCCAGTCTCCCCAGGTTATGGTTGAACAAGTGCAATTTTATCTTTGTACATCGACCTGTATGAAAAAATTCAATCAGTTTCTAGGCTGCATCAAAACACTCAAATTATTTTTGCTAATGCTTGAATGGGACCAAATGTATGTTACATAAATGACACATTTTGAATGAATAGCCAGTCACTTCTCTTGCCTTTCAGTTTAATAATTACTAAAATTGCACTTTAAGCTTTTCAGTGTTGAAAACCAAATTCAATATGTTTCAGAACTGTATGAGAGAGACCAAAAAACCAGAATTTTCCATTAGAGTCTATGCAGCTATATCAAGATTTTGAATTTCTTTGAATCTGGACTCCAAATCTGAAATTCTGCTTGACTTCTAGGCTTGCATTTTT
>VWYO01011545.1:30985-48044 GCA_013400275.1 Rhadina sibilatrix
AAACAACTTTTTTTTTTTTTTTTTCCCCAATAACATTACCTTTTAAGCATTCTCATTTTGGTGTTTTAGTGCTTTCTCTCCTAAATACTGTTGAAGACTGAATATTGTGAGGTCTCTCTAGTTCTTCTATTACCATTGGCTTTACAGGCTTAGAAACATTAATTAGTGTAACTCTTAAATAATTTTATAAAGCAGCATCGATTGCCTTTGGATTTCAGGGGCATATGTTTGGTCATGGTCAAGTTTGAGCCAGGTGTGTCAAGATAATGTATCAGATTATTTGAAGTTTTTAAAAAGTGTTGCTCAGTATCACAACATTTAAGCCTTCTAGACTAATTATCTAGAATATCTAGAAACTACTTTTCTGGAGTAACATCCAAGTATTTTGCTGATGTGATCATTCAAACTGTGGGGCCAAAAAAGGAGCAGAAATAATATAGCATATAGCAGTATAGCAGTTTTTCAAATCCTGCACACACATCCACCCCATTTGATTTTCTCTTTAGCCTTAAAAATCTTTATCTATGGGTGGCATTAGTAATATTGCTTGTATCAAGAAATTGTGTAACACGCTTGTTCTTGCACAGCTCTTTTTATCTGCTGCTACAGTTTGTCTTTATCTTCATTTCCTTCTGACAGAGACTTAAAATGTATTTTTCAGTTCAAATGTGAGCTTATAGTGTGGTTGGTTTTTTGTTTCCTTGTATTTTTGTTTGTTTGTTTTGTTTTCTTTTGTTTGATTGTTTTTCTTTTTGTTCTTTATTTTCTATATTGATTTCTATTTCACTGATCTTTCCAGGTTTGTTCATTTGGTTGTATTTTTTTTTTTTTTAATTTTTATTGTCAGCACAAGAATTGTGGCCTAGTGGTATAGGCTTCTTTATGTATGACAGATTTTTTAAAACTTCACAAGTTTTACTTCTTAATATTGTTTTTGCCCCCAAAGATTGGGTGAGATCTGTGCCCCTCTGTACAAATTTTGTAGGTCATTTGTGAAAAAGCTACTTCAGACATCAAGCATATTTCTATGTCTCATTCTCAATTCTTATAAGTTTCAGGTTCTTAATCTGTTATTTCCACTTATCACTCATGTCATTGTTGGCAATTTTTGCCTTTAAAATGAAATGGTTATCTTTTCATTGTCACTATATTGCTTTTGTTCAAAGCACTATGTTACACATCTACACTGCTAAGAATTTATTTTGGCATCTGGATATGCCCTACATCTGTTGAAACAGATTTTTATGAGAACAGTGAATTTTCATGAAGTATGCCGTGGTGAGGGCTCTTAACCCTCATGCTTATTATCACCAGTGCCTGAATAGACCTTTTTTTAGGCTTGAAATACTTCTAATTAGCATGTTTCAGACTGTTTTCATCGATGTCAACTTAGTAACTGTCTCCTTCCATCATATTATTTGAGAAGTCATGTATTTCTGTTAGAGCCCAATGACAAATATAAGACTCATTTATTTCTATCAGTCCTAGATTTTTTTGGGGGGATCTCACCTTACACAAAACTTTGATGAGAGTCCAAAAATATTCTCCTCAAAACAACCATTTTAACCTTTATTTTTTTTCTCTAGTTGCTATTTCTAGGGGTAAGTAGTTAAGTAGTCCTGCTGTTACATTAGTGGTCTAGAAACAGGAAGTTGTAGTTAAAAAAGAAGTACTTAGTGAGCTGCAGTTTATCAACACAGAAAATGTGCTTTGTGGGTTAGAGAGAATAAATATTTGATAGATGGTGGAGGACTAAGAAAAATGTGATGACTGAGATAAGAATAAGAGCCTGAATTGTGTTTTTAAGTATAGTTTCTTAGTATGGAGTTATTTGAGGGCCAGGTGTTCATTTAAAATGTTTCTTTAGAAGTCAATAGATGAATTTAGCTTTCTGCACTCTAAGTATGATAGCATTAGAAAATGACTTTTAATCAACAATGTTCCAACTTTTTGAAGTTTATCTTTTTTGTCCTTTTTATATAAAAAAATAAGATTATATTATTTCTGTTGAAAGGAAGGTGTGCTAAAAAATGAGACTCGTTTCTATCATGTGACATGCCCTCTTTAAATTAGTTTTCCAAAGACAATGATTTCCCTTTCTGAAAACAATGAAGAGGAACTGACATGCTTTCTAGTTACTATCTCAGTCAGGAAAAGGTCATGTTCATTTTTATTTCTGCAAAAATTATATTATAATTTCTTTTTAATCTGAATTGAATATGAATTGATACTTAGGTGCAGTTCAATCAGTGTTAAGAGGGTAGTGTTAATAACTTTGATGTGTGCTATTGGATTACAGAATGTAGTAACATTTTCTTTAGTTATTCTAAAGACTTTCCCCCTGTAGTTCAGGATATTTTCTATCACAGTTTTACTGATATTGAGGTCCTGGGTCAGCTACTTACAGTACTTAGCTGAAAGAGGAGAATTTCTGATGACCTTTCATGATTAAATGCATCTTAAAAATGTTTGAAAACTCTCCAGATATTTCCTTTAATTACACTGATTTTTAATTTTTCTTTCTTAGTTATCAGTCAATACATGATCCAATCTGTTTCACTCTTGAATATTACTGAGATACTTGAGAAATGATTTGTCTACTTTCACAAGAAGAGACAGATAGAATAGAAGAAAAGCAATATTAAGTTTATAAGAAAACCCTTTCTACTTCTGCAGCAGTACCAGTTAAAGGATTTGAAGAGAACAAATTAACAGAGCAAATGAGAGTATAAAGAATAAAAAGAGAAAAAAGAAAAAAATCACCTATATTTATAAGAACAGCATCTGCAATTCCACTCCCTACAGTAAAGGAGAATGATTAATCCTCATGTTTTGGGGCATAAACTGATCATTTTAAGTTGAATGGAATCTTTTCTGGTTTTTATTGATATGAGTTTAAAAATCACTTATGTTATTGGAAATTTTTATATCGGTGTACATACTTAGTAGCATGGCATCTTTGCAAACAAGAAAATAGATCATATAAAAGTATTCACATTATTAAAAAAGATATTTTATATTTAAACATTCTTGATACTTACATAATTAAGATACATACAGTTTTGAAATATTATTTAATTACTACATCAGTGAAGAAGCAAGGGTTACAGATGTCAATTATCTGGATTACTTTAAACCTTTCACACTGTTTCCTACAACATTCTTTTCTCTAAATTGGAGAGATAATGATTCAATGGTACTGTTAGATGGATAGGAAAGTGGTTGGGTATTCATATCCACAGAATAGTGGTCAGAGGCTCAGAAGGCATATAGTGACAGGACTTGTTATCCTTGATGTCTCTTTAATAAAGGGTTTGACTTTAACAGTTTTCATAATGTGATCTCTGGTTGCTCAATTTCTTTGTATTCCTGCCAGTCTACTTGTTCCTTTTATGTTTGTTAGCCCAGGAACTCCTTTCTCATTCACTCATGTCACCTGGCATTTTTGCCTGACTTCCTCTTTGTTGGGATGCATTACTTGTGAGCTTGAAGGATGTGATCTGTGTGCTTTAACTGTCTTTCTTGGTCCCCTCTGCCTTCCTTGACTTTGGCTTGTGGTAATATTTGAAGCAGATCTCTGAAAAGCCTGCTTTTCTGACATCCAGGAAAGTGAAATGTCACATAAGAAGAGCTTTAAGCTAGAAATGGTGAGAGAAATAATGACCAAAGATCAATTGGAGAAGTGATAGATTGTCTTAGGTAAGCAAAGCATTTAGGATGATATGAGCGTCTGTAATCAGCAAAAGAAGTGGGGTCATTCCAAATTCTGCATGCATATGACAGTTGTACAAGACAAAATTTTGGGGAAAGCTCTCATATTTTTTCTAGGCATAGCTGAGTACCAGCACACTGATGAATGCAGTATAAGGAGGAAATAGAAGAAATTACAGGTTTCTGAGCTGTTCAGGGCTTTGTACTCACTGGAATCACAGGTCGGATATGGTGGGATAGCTTGTCATTTAAGTGTTGCAATAGATGTATAAAGGCTCTTTAGAGACTGAGAGGGTAGGAAGAATTGCCTTTTTTGTGAGAGAAGTGGGAATGCATGAAGCTCTGCCTTGGAATTAATGATGAGTTAACTCAGAGTTTATCAGTCACGATTAGCAGGCAGAGTGACAGGAATAATTTTTGTGTGTCTGCTACAGACTGCCTGGTGAGGGAAAGCAAGAAGATAAAACCATTTCCAGACTACTAGAGTTAGCTCCACACTCATAGAACTTACATCTCACAGAGAGCTTCAAGGACCACAATATCTGCTAAAAGCGCAACATAGGACAGATCACCAAGGGTTTTGAAATGCATTTTAAAAAAAGCTTCCAGGCATGTGACTGAGAACCTGATGAGCTGGATGTGTTTTTGACAAATGAGGAAGAATCTCTTTATGGATGTTCAGGGGAAGCCTTAGCTGTAGTGACTATGAGATTATAGTGCTCCAGAGAGCAGTAAACAAAGGAGAATCACAATC
The DNA here is from genome assembly GCA_013400275.1 of Rhadina sibilatrix. Lineage (NCBI taxonomy): Eukaryota > Metazoa > Chordata > Aves > Passeriformes > Phylloscopidae > Rhadina > Rhadina sibilatrix. The sequence continues at coordinate 35,451 of VWYO01011545.1, forward strand.
TTAAACTTCAGGGGAGCAGACTTTAGCCTGAGTCTTCTTCTTCAAAAAAAAAAAAAAACCCTGGAACAGATCTATCTGGAGAGAAGAGGCCTCTAGAAGATCTTATTGACTTTCAAGAATCACCTTTGAAGCTCCAGCATAGTTGAACCCAATGAACACACGATGAAGCAAAAAGAAAAACAAGAAGATAGTGACAAAGCTCAAATGCAAAAAGTAAGTGTGTAAGAGTTGGAAGAATATAAAAATGTCCTGAGAAGAATGTAGACATTCTCATGTCTCAGTGTATTCAGTTTGAATACACTAAGACATGGTTAAGAAAGCAAAACTCACCTGGAAATAAATCTGCCAGGAGATGTGAAGGGAAACAAGAAAAGTTTTCTAAAGTTTATCTGCAGCAAAAAGAAGACTATGGAAAATATTTGTCTGCTGCTGAATAAGGCAGGGGATCTCATGATAAAGGACACAGAAAAAGCTGAAGTAATTAATACCTACTTGACCTCTCCTCTGTCAGGAGTAACAATTATCAATACCAGGAGTGCATGGAGCATGTAAGACCAAGCATTGGTACAGGAGGATGAGGTCAGAGAATATTAAAAGTGTATGGCACCTGACAGGGTGTGCCCCTGTCACTCCTATCTTTAAGAAGGTACAGAAGTGTTGATCCAGGGAACTGCAGACCAGTCAGCCTCACCTTGATCCCTTCGAGAGTAATGGTGGAAGCCCTCTTGGAAACCATTTCAAAACACTTGAAGGACAAGAAATTAATCAGAAGTAGTCATCATGGATTTCTGTTTAACTAAAATGACAACCTTCTGTTCTAAGATAACTGGCTTGATGGATGAGGGGAGAGCGGTGGATGTTGGTTATACTGACTTCAACAAGATTTTCAGCACTGTCTGGCATAATACCTTCACAGACAGACTGAGAAATACAGGCCATAAGTGCACAGGGAGTTGAATTAAAAAAATAGCTGTATTGCTGGGCTGAAAGAGAGATGGTCAGTGGTATGAATTCCAAATGAGAACTAGTCACTAGTGGTATACTCCAGGGTTCAATATCAGAGGCAATACAGTTTAACATCTTCATTAAGGGCCTGGATTCTGGTACAGAGGGCAATTCAGGAAGTTTAGAGATGATACAAAGTGGGGAAGAGTGCTTTTTGTGCCAAATGGGTGTGCTACTATTCAGAGGGACTTTGACAGGCTGGAGAAGTTAGTATACCAGAACCTCATGAAATTCGTAAAGGTAAAGAAAAAATCATGTGAATAAGAAGACTATGCACCAGTACATGCTGCGAGACAACAAGATGGAAAGCTGGCAGGCAGAAAACAGTATGGAAAACCTGCTGAACAAACTGGTCATGAGCAATGTCAGAAAGAGATGGAAAACAACCTGAGATGAGTTAGGAAAAAATATCACCAGCAGGTTGAAGAGCAGTGACACTTACTCTCAGCACTTGCGAGACCACATCTGGGTGCTGCTTTCAGTTCTGGGTTCTGCAGTGCAAGAGATTTTTGGCTTTGGTGGAGTGAGTCCAATGAAGCTTGCAGGTACTGGAACACCTGTCATACAAGGAGAGCTTGAATAAGCTGGGGCTATTTAGCCTGAAGAAGAGAGGCGAGATCACTTAGGGGTTATCTTATTAGTGTGTACAAAACCCAGATGGCAGAGGATATAGAAGAGAAAGCTGGACTCTCCTGGCTTTCCTGTTGCCTGGGACAGGATAAAACAAAAAATTCCACAATAAGCCTGACTATGAGGTGGAGCAGATTTCCCAGTGAACTTACTCTGCATAACTTACTCTGAAAGATGGTAAAACTTTACTGTAGAAAGTCCTGAATAGCCTGACTCAACTGTTACAAGGAGGTATTGACCATTTGCGTGTCTCTCCCAACTTTCATTAGTCTGTAACTCTGAAGTTATTCAAATCAGTAGGGACTGTCTTAGTCTTCTCACATTAAAAAATCAGTTCTCCTTAGAGAGAGCTAAAATGCTGGAAATAGCAAGATTAAACTAAAAGTACCAGGAATTCTTCATGCATTTGAAACCTGATTCCTCCTGGATACATCAGAAATGCACTGAAATAGATAGATTGCTTATATGTTGATGTAAAGTGTATATGTAGGTGGATAAGTGGGTGTGTGAAAAAAAGTAAAAATAATAAACTCTGAGTCCATCATCACTTTATCTATATATTTTATTCTGCTCACTCTTCTTTTTGTGAAGAAGAGAACAGAATTCTTCTGTCTGTTTTTAAAGCCTGAATCCTGAATGGACTTTTTGTGATGCGCTTGCCTGTGATTCACTCTTAGTGAAAAGTGGGACTACATAAAGTGCTTTAACCAGTACATTTCTCGAGTCAGCAGACCTTCAGAGCCTGAGCCTCTGAGGTACTCTTGGATGCTATCCCTCATGTTTAAGAAAAATCTGTGGCAGGAGTTTAGGAGTTGCCACCCTTTAATTCCTACTTAAATCACAGTAAATCAAATCATACATGAAAATAACCAGACTGTCGCTGACCTAAGACTCCTTTCTGCCATACATTTTAGTGTTGCCTTTTTCATTGTTTTAATACAATAATGAAGACAGTACAGCCAGGTTAAAAATTTTAACAGTGAACCTCAAAAATCCCCAACATCTTTAGCAAGAAGTTTACCCATATTTAGGTCATTTGTACAATGCATGGTTGGTTTTATGTCTGTTTATGATTATGATTTTATCTCAGATTTTAATCTGTTTTCCATGTACCTCTACAGAAAAACACAGCACCTGAAAGATATATCCTTGTCTGTGAGAACTTGTGGTCACCTTAGCATCTCTGGCAGACTTTGAGAGACCTCTGTCATCCAGTACTTGCAGATTTCTAAAAAAGACATCTTGTTTTCAGCCAGCTTTATATCTTCTTTTGTGTCTGCAAGACAGTGCAAAGAGGTGAGGATCACGAGCATTCAGGCCCTGGTGTTGGGTTTCTTCATATTTCTGAACCTAGTGTGAAGTTGCCAACAGTGAAGGGTGACATGAAAGGAGAAGTCTCAAAGCTGCACAGAAAAGAAGTTGATTAGGGAAATGAGCACAGCAATTAAGGCCAAGAAGAAATATAAATAACAGACAGAACACAGGGAGCAAAAATGAGTGCGAGAGAACTGAGGATGAAGAGAGGCCAGAGGAAACAAGAAAAAAACTAGACAGTTGCTGAGGAGCAGAATTACAGAAAAGAGCACTTTTAAGTAGGTTTAAAACTTGGGATTTAAAATGTGTTTCTAGAAATATAAGAAAACAAATGTTTTAGAAAGTGTGACAGAAATAGTTCTCAAACAGTCTGAATTCTTAGGAGTTATTAATTAGAGGGGCTATTATTAAAAAGAAATTCTGGTTCCCACTATTGTCATATTTACCAGCAGAGCCAGAGCAGTTTTAAATATAGATATTAATTTGGTTGTGTATTTCACATGTGGGAGAAGACCTTTGTCAAACACCAGGGACTGGGATAATGTGCCCATGACTACAGACGAGTCTCATAGCAATTCCATACAATTTTGCTAGTTGTACTCTGCTCTCTGAAATATTATCTGAATTTTGAGACTGAAAGTCTCTACAAAATTAGTACATAATTACTTTCTTCTTTCTTGTAACATACCATAAAGAATTTGACATTTTGTATTGGGACAAAATTTTCATCTTTAAAATCTTTAAAATCACCTAATGCCTCTTTATAGTGTGGTTAGTCTGAACTACAAAAGGTAACACTTGGAGAAAATTAGATTATCTCTTAATTACTCATAAGTTAAAAATTACATACTTTAGAATATTTTTTCTTTTCTCAGAGGCATGGGGTGCTATGAAAAGAAGAGCAGAAAGTTTGGGAATTGGTTGCTTAATGAAGGTGAGGAAGGAGCATATTGAGTGTGGGGAAGTCTCAAAAGTTTAAGAGGCTGTAGTGGTGCTGTATGCAAATGATGCTGATCTGTCTAAGCAGCTTAGCTGAGAGAGTGTAGTTAATTTTTCTTTTTCTGATATCACTGTGTAAGGATAATTAGACCTCATTGCTTCTCACTGTCATGGGTGTTCTAAATTTGTTAGGTTGTAACTTATGAACATTTTAATCTGAAGTACTAGTGGATTACTGATGTATGTGTATACATATGAAGAACACATAGTATTATATACTTCATATGCTTCTTGTATTATATGCCTTAATGGAAAAAACCACGATTGAAATGTAAATAGGAACGATGTAGACTAAATCAAACATGTTATGTACGATAATCAGATATTTACTTTTTTTTTTTTTGCTTCCAGATGCTTCCTTTTACTCTTCTACTTTGTATAATACCTTGTGAGCATACACATACTTAAACAGACTTTTAAATGAATATGAGTATGAGCAAAATGCTACTGATACTGGACAATTTTCTTTTTTATTCCTGCAATATTTCAAGGACAGAAAAAAAAAATCAATAAACCTTCACTTGGTTGTACATAGTCAAACAAGCACTGGTTCTTTGAAAATCAGTAAACTTCATCTATGGTAACACAGATTTCCTGTGGAGAAGGAAAGACATTATTTCTGCATGGTACTCTTCAGTAGGACCAATAGCAATGAAGTGTCTATGACATAATTTTGACATATGCAGTAGATAAACAAAACTTAAGTATGATTACATCAAACAGTGAAAAGATGCTGCTGCAAGGATAGTTATGGAGTGAGACAGGCAGCTAAAGAACAGTAACAAAGCCCTACACACAAGCATTTCTTTGACATCATTCTACCAACTGAGAATAAAACAGCAGCATCCAGCTCTGCTGATTTGCTCATCCCTTCTTCCTTCTTTCCATCCTGCTGCTAGCTGATTTTCAGATTGTTGGCTGCAAACTTTAGGTAAACAGCTTGTGTACATGATACTTCTCTTGCGAAGAAAAGTCTTGGATAACCTAAGCTAAAATATTTGAGGTTTCTCATGGTATAATGCATGAATTCAGATATTAATTGACATCATCCTTGAAGAANGTGCAATAAATCAGCAGCTATTGAAAAAAGCTGCCAAGTTCATGGCAGGAAGTGTAAATTATTCAAGTCTCTTCAACAGCAGTTTAAAATGAGAATGTCCAGATAACCAAGAGATCAATCACCATGCTAAAAACTGCCTTGGTCTGCCAAAGGAAATTAGGTGAAAGAAAGTCCTATAGCTCTGTCAAAATGACTTTGTCATAGGCAATAGCAGAAAAGAGTGTATTCATTAAAAAAACAACTCCAAACAACACATGCAGGGTGCCTTTTTAATGGAACCTATCACTTTATCACCTTGTCTTTCTATGTGCAACATAGAAAATTAGGTCAAAGTAACATTTAGTGTTTAGATACTGACTGCAATAATTTTTGCTCAATGCCAATTGAACGTCAAGAAGTGCTATCATTTGGAAAGGTACTATCTGGGTCAGTTATAGCTTCAAAACATCTTGCACAGTTCTATTTCTTCTGCAGTATTCACTTCATGGAAAATATATTACTTTCAACTGAAGGGAAAATACTGTGAAACACTCTATTAACTTTTCTTCCCCTCAAGAAAAACATTTCTTAATTGGAGGGGGTTTATACTTTTAGAAAGAAAATCAGACAAACAAGAGTGGGAAAATACAAAGGAACAGCTCACTGAATTCTTCATATTTTCTTAATGAGTTGTATGTACTTGTTACTCAGAAATTCTTACCAATGTTTCAACAGCAGATAATAGAATGCAAATAAGCCCCATCTGTTTTAGTAGACTGATTTATCTCAGGCCTTGAAAAACATCAAAAGGAACAAGATAAGATCTGTTAAAGTACTATCAGCTGAAGCTTTTCACCGAGATTTAAATTTCTTATAGAAGTTTCAAATTAACCCATGTCAACAATTGGCAAATATTTTGACCAATTACAAATTCCAGACTAGAAGAGAAGTACTCAAACTAACTTCTCCTCTGTCTTGTATGATGCCTTAGATTTTAGCTTTCATAGTTCAGATTCTGTGCCACCTAAGGATGTAGTTTTGAGCCTCATATGAAGTGCTAGTAAGCTCTCTTCACAGAACAAGTAGACAAAACAAATCTTTTCCTGCTGAGGACCAAGGACAACCTTCAGCCCAAAAAGCCTAAACAATGGCAGACTGAAGGGAGGAACAAGAAGGATGGGACCTCACAACCTGAAGCTGTAATTGGATAATTAAACCCCAATATGCAAATAGACCAAAACTTATGAAATTGTAAAATCTCGTGATCAGGCAGCCATTTTGTGCGACCATTCCAAACCCACCCTGGGTGCAGGCTTGGTCAGGCTCTTGTAATGCCCAAAGTGAGTCCTGGAAGTCCTTTAATAAGTATCTACTTTATTCTCTAACTCTGTCCAGCCTCTGTTTCAGGTCAGACTTCCTAAGGCATCATGTAAAAGAATATTTGACTAACTGATGAGAATACAAACACTCATGTGTAGGTGTACATGATAGATTTTGTGCAATTGTCAATGACGTTGTAGTTCGTATCAAATTCTTTATGATTTTCTTTCACACAATAAATTCGTCTAGGCAAAGTTGTTAAATTATAAATAATCCTTGTCTTTCTAATGTTGCTCCAGAGAAAAATGGTATTTCTATGAACTAGTTAGCTTTTAAAATTTATTAGCAATATGACAGTCCTCATAGGTAGGTTATGAGGCAAAGTTACAGAAAAGAGGAGAAATACTATTTATCACCATGGTAGGACTCTCCATTCTAGCTCTGGTTTCCACACAAGCAATACTGTGTGGAACACCTACTCCTAGCTATGCTGAGGAGCAGGCCTCTTTGAACCTTTCAGTTCAGCAGCTTGGAAACCTTTCTTTGGTGCAGGCAGAGGACAGGGAATGAGGAAGGGAGATGTGCTGTCTCAGATCCAAGATCTTTATTATCTGAATCACCATGACAAACGGACAGACAGACCAAGAAACCACAGGCACAGCAAACTATATACTCTATGGGCTCAGACGTGTGGTCACTTCTGGCCACTCGCATGGACGTGAGAAAGGTAAACATCGACTTTGGACGCTAATGATAAAACAGGGAAAGGAAAGCAAATTATACAGATGAATGAAATGTGGTTTAAGGAGAGATTAGCTTAGAACTTTCAGGAAAATCGGGCAGTGGTCTGGATGACTGGCAGCAGCAGGTTTTGAGACAGAATCCCAGACCATGACTAAACAAAGGACACCATGCCCTTAGAAACTTTAAAACTTGAACAAACAGCAGCTTGAACAGACTGCAACAAGTATTAAAACTTGAAGTTATATGTGTATATAGGTTCTGTTATATATTCATGAGAAAATGCCACGTACATTGCATGTTATGATGTTTCATTCCATCATACCCAGAGAAGGCAGTGAGGAAGGATAGCTGTGGGAAGAGGGGAACATGCTTTGACAAGTAAAAATTTCATCACGTGGGGCAGAGATCATCCATTCAGTTCATGTCAAACATCTTTGTACACTGATTAGTATCAAAGAAGCATAGTACTGAATGCAGGTGGTATAAACTCACACTTTAAGACTATAAAATGATCTGGAAAAGCAGTTAAGGATCATGTTACAAACTCTGAGAAAGGACAACCTAAGCAGGTGAGGTAGTCAGAGACAAGTGCAAGATTGTTAAAAATAATGCTTCTGAAGTCTGCCAAAATGTCAGATGTATTTTCTGAATCTGAATCTTACAGATCTTGGCATCCACATGAATATCTCATCAACTATAGAAATGATGAAAGAGTAAGGGCCACAAAGGTTTCCAGAAGTGATGGAAGAGAAAGACCCCTATGCTCAGTACAAATAGTATGTTATGTTTCCTTCAGGCTTTCCATCTCATCAAAGAAACCCATTTTGAATTTATGAAGCTCATGAATTAAGACTTGATGTGTTTTATGGAGCAGAAATGAGAAAAAATAGAAAGGCAAAGCTGAGACAAAGTACAAGAGCTGACACAAAAGCAACTGAATTCATCTTGCATTGCTCAGCATCTCTAAACAAGATTATTCTTCAGGACGCCAAATAAGGGAGTTACATCTCCAAATTCTAAGAATCAAAGTTAATAATTCACCCAAGGTCATAAGCTGTACTGTCTCATGCATATTAATTTAATGGCTGTTATGTATTTTGAACCTATAAAGAAGAAGAATTGTGTTTATTTTCTTTATAGCTGGGCATTTAGCATGACCTTCTATTCAGTTTAAAGAAATGTACATTGAATTCTTTTCCTTAGGAAGGTGCTGTAACTAAAAAATTAGATTTAAAATGAAGTGATAAGTTCAAGGCAAAAAATAATTGCCATCCATTTGTTGTTAGACTTCTGATAATTAGACTTTTAGAAATATAATGTGCAATCTAGGGCTTTAATTTTCTTAGTGTCTTTAATTTTGGGATGAAGATGTAGACTTGGAGATTATATCCAAGTTAACACCCTTGTGTTTGTGCTCTGGCTGTATTAGTGGTCCTTGAAGGTGAGGAAGACAGATACCCAAAGTTAGCAATTCAGTGGTCCATTTATGGGTAAGGAGGGAAAATTAGTTGGAAAAAATGATTATACACAGATTATAAATAATCCCTATTAATACTGAACATGTATTTCTTCTAGAAAGGCCACTGGATTGCAGCACAGAATAAGGAAGACAGAGGAACATAACAATACTGAAAATTCTGAATTGAATATTAATAACTTAGCAAAGAACGTGAATCTCTTATGACTTCCTGAAAATGTTACAGGCAAAATAAAACTTACCAGGTGTCTAATACTCTGCTAAGAGTGATTTTACTTCCTTCAGTAATTTACATGCAGGTGGGGTGAAATGTGATATTAATCATATATCACACGACCCTGAGTGAGCAATGAAGTATTTCAGCTGCCTGTCAAATCATTGTTATTTTCTGAGATGTGCATAAGAGAAGTATAATTATGAACATGCATCAAAAAGTGTTGAAAATAAGACAAGATGGCTGTGAGGGGAAACAGTTCATTCACAGACAGGAAAATCTTTAGAAAAACAACTAAGTACAGGGAAAGCTTTGAGTACCAGGAACACAAATCATTCTAATGTATCTGAAAGATATATGTTTGCATGGAGTGTTTAGTGGAAGTCAGAGCTAAAGTAACAGACACTCATAAAAACTGAAGAACATTTTGTTTATCCAGTAAGAAATTTGCCATATCTTTTCTTGTAACATCCTACACAGTACTTGTGACATGTAAAAAGAAGATGTTTTCCAGAAGCAAAGCCAGTGTGAAGGGTGGTAACCCATAGGAGCAGTCTGATGTAAAGATCTCATGTGAATATACTTTATCTTACTATAACACAGGTCATCTAGATGACCATCAGGAGAAGAAAAACTGTTCTAAACAGTCTCTGAGGGAGACTCAGTGAAAGCTGTAGTTAACCTTCCAGGGTTAGTTATCTATAGCTTTCATACACACAGTATAGATACTAACTGCAACTGTAGCTAGAAAATAGGAAAGAAACACCTAGCAGGGCAAACGAGATTAATGAAGTTTAGAAATGAGACAGGATGGGCTAGGATTTTTCAGATTTGTCCCTTCTTTCTTCTGTCTTACAGAGAGAATACCAAAAATGCATCTCTGAGCCAGGCTTGCACCAAGTAGGATGGCATCTCTTTTCTTGGGCTTGTTAGCACTGCTGTCTTCTTTGAATAATGTATTCCTAAGAAAGTTGTTTAAATGATATTTTCTTCTTTCATCCTATGTGTCTATGAGCTTTTGTTTATTTTTCTGTGCATGCACATACATCCGTCCTGATTACACAACAGGTTTTGACAGATGTCTTTATTACCCAGCGGTAGAGGACTTTTCCCACAGGCATTGCTTTCTGGACGACTTTATTTGACATAACTGGTGCGTATTGTTGAATTCCTTTTGAAATGTTCTCTTGTGGGATTTCATGCTGTCATGCATCAAGAATTGTATAGCCCTTTTATTTAAAAATCAATAAAATGAAAGTGTAAACAAAGAGAAACTACTGATAACAAATACTTAGTTAATCAAAAGAAATGTTAATTTCATTTACCTTGCAACACACAGCAGTATTATATGTAAGGAAGGGTCTTGAGGTTTACATTGAAGCAAAGTAAAGTTTTTATTTCCAAGTGTCAGGGGTTTTATGAAAGACTTTTTTTTAAAATTGCAAATATGGCTCATAGTAACTTTTAAAGAAAGATTGACAATTTAAAGGAAAATAGTTTTTTGTGAAGCTTTTGTGACTCCTCTTGATATGGTCAAAATCAGTTTGGTTCCTCAAAGACCTTTGTGTTTTGTTTTGGTAGATATTGTACTGTTCACACTATCAAAAATTACCCTCAAATCTATCCTAGATCAAAATCAGAGAGGATATGACATGCTAAAATAGAAACTATTTTGAAATAAATACATTAGAGACAGACAAAAAAATCCATTGAAGAAATTAAAAAAAAAAATCCTCTGTTGTTGGAAGGTGTCTGTTATATATATATAAGTGTCCTGAAGTATTTTTCAATAAATTGAAATGGAATTAAGGGAATAGATCATAACTTACTTATGTATCTTAGTGACTGGAAATCAAAGTTCCATATTTAGTGATAATGCATTATATTACTGAATTTTGTAATGAAAAATGAAAACTTTGTACGTTGGATCACATTGATCTTTCTGGTAAGTCAAAGCTGATAAAATGGCTTGCCCCCAATGAATGAAGATCTGTAAGAATTTAGGTGGTGGCAACAATTTTCTAATTTCCCATCTAGGCATTCTGTGGAAGGGGATTACACAAAACTAGATGACAGTCTAGCAGCCGGATCCTACTTTCTGTAAATGACCTATATAGGGTGGATGTGGAAGTGTTTGACTTGCATTGATGAATTCCTTTTAGGATGCTGATTTTCATGGTCAATGGACTTCAAATTTGAAATAAGATATTCTATGACATTGGAATCCATGTGGTATTCTTTCCTCTGTGACAACAATGTTTCAGTACATCAGCATTACTATTCAAGTAACAATCCTTGAATGTAAAATCCATGCTCATAACAATCAATGTAAGTAATAGCTACTGTCCTACTGTATTGTTTTTTAACACAGAGCAGTGATTACCATGTGAGAACACACCAGGACCTTGATCTTTCAATCCCTCAGCATGTTTTGATATGATTAAGCACTGCTGCTCCTGATTCTGACTTCTGATTCAAGCCTAGCATGCTTTGTAAGACGAATACATGCTGAGGAAGAGTCAATTCTAAAACAAACTTATACCTGAGCCTCAGGATTGCCATAAAAAAAAACCAACAACAACAACAACAAAAACATCCCCTTCAAACAACCCCCAACCTCTTATTTCCCATTGATGTTGTCTAATGCTTAAGCTTGGTAAATTTGTTTTTGAAAGCTGATGTAAACCATGGTACAGTTGTACTTTATTAAGGTAGCTTTTCTCAGTGCAATCTCCCACTCAAATTACAGTTCTGCTAAATGCATCCTCTCTTTACGTGTTCCTATCTGTTTTCTACTGGTTAAGAGAATGTTTTCACTTTAGTGACTATAAGCCTTGCAAGAGGAGAGATGTATAATTAAAACAAGGGAAATGCTGGTATGTTAGAACAAACAGTGTGATAAAAATAACTGATCAATGATCTGATTTTAGAAAAGGCTCTGGGTTAGGAGTGTTACTAAGCTTAAGCCTCCGGCCATTTTTAATTTTAACTATATTGGTTAACTTTTATTAACTTTTGGTTTATTGGTTAACTTTTTTTTTTCCACTGACCCCTGAGCATTTATTGTACCTATTAACCTTTCAAAATGCTGTCCATTCTGCCACATGACACTTCAGGATACTCTGCTTGAAGCAGGTTTCTGCAAAGCATTGTAAGCATAGAGCTGTGAATTTTGACCCAGCATGGTTTANACCCTATCTAAAAGATTATTACATGAATAGCGTACAGGCCAGGCCTTCACAATCTTCAGTTTAGAAGAATAGATTTCCCAGTTGAAGTTTAAATAGGTACCATGCCATGATATGAACATATTTTATTTATTTTATACCAGAAATTACAGAAAGAAATTAAAAAAAAAAAAAAAATGGGTGATGGGCATGTGTTCCTGTCTTGACCAAGTTGTAGAGGACACTTTACTGAAAATCCATTCATCTGATGCTTTGCTTCAGAATCTGCATTCTTTTTTTTTTTTTTTTATGGTTATAGTAAGAATACATTATGTGAATATGAACTTTTTAAATAATACAGTGAATATGTGCAAGCATAGTTTGTAGAAGTTCTATGGCTTTTAGTAGCATTATTTTCTTTTAATNAGGTACAAGGAGAAGCACTTACCCTCCTCTGCAAATCTTGTCAGGGAAAGGAGTGACTTTTGTGTTTCAAGGAAAAAAAAATATGTGTAATTTTAGGCGTTATGTGTGTAATATATGTGTTTAGGTGTTATCTGTTACCAGCAGGTACTATTAAGAGGCTTGCAAATGATAAACTTTGTGACATTTTCCTTCAAACAAACAAACAAAAATCAAACAAAAAGGTGTTTTGATTCCCAAACAGACTTTTTTTTTTTTTTTT
>VWYO01011545.1:48069-65600 GCA_013400275.1 Rhadina sibilatrix
TTTTTTTTTTTTTAATGCTGCCTAATTTATATGGTCCCTGCTTAATGTACTTACTACTGTGACTATCCAGTTCAAGCTATACTGTGGGCTGACAAATCTGCAGCTGCTGTATGTTGCATAGATGGTGTCAATAGTCAATCAGTGATTTCACTGTGGCACCTTTGTGCTTAAGTCCCTTCCCCTATTAGCATGTTTTGGTAAGAAACAGAGAGTGGAATATTGTTTCAAGGTTTACTAGTACAATACACTATGCAATAAAAAGGTCTTGGGTTAGTAGCAAAATTGATTTAGGAATAATGTAGTTCATGAATTTCCTGGGAGTATATTGCTTCAATGCTGAGAACTCACCTGTGCTTTGTTTCTTTATAGCTGTAGCAAGGGTAGATATTTACCCGTATGACCTGTGGAGAGGTTTTCTAGAAAATCATAACAAACAGGAATCTGGAGACAACAGAAAAGGAGTAAAAGAATAGCAATCATTTAAAGACATCTAAATTTGCAGAAAATCATAGAATAATTTATGTTAGAAAAGGCCTTTAAGATCAATAAGCCAAATTATTAGAATCACATGCTGAAATTGATAACACCTGAAAGTACACTCTGTTTGATCTCCCTTTAGATCCTTCCATCAACTTGTTGTGGACTTTTGTTTGATAGTTTGGGTTTTGTATTTTTTTTAGAAGTCTTGATGATTAATATGGCAACCTACATTCTGCCTAGCAGGTATTAACAAATGGCAGATTGTGTTTCAAAGTCAGTGTTTCTCAGCAAGAACCACCCTCAGAGCAATAAGCTCAGGCAAAGTGCTAGTAAGGTTTGATGACCTTTTGCACCAGCACTTCACTCTTTATTATTCATCTAATTTATCTGAAACCATAATTCATCACCTTGCCAAAGATAAAGCTCTATTCTCCCTGACAGTTTGCTCTTGGATGCAAAAATGGCAGTAGAGAAGAAAGAAGGCTCTGCTTTCACATCCACCTAATTAGCTACAGAAGCAAATAGCAGCTCAAACTGATTCCCTTATGGTAATTTCTTCACATGATGCTAGCTCAGATTTGCTGAGTGATAACTATGAAACAAAGTTAGTAAAGAGATCTTCTTGTCTTAGTATTTTCTCCTTGGGCTGCTCAGCTGCTGGGCATTGGAATTCTCAGGTGGCTGCCACTGTGTAGAGGACAAGTTGGGAAATCGCATCCCAATCACCTCTTCAGGTTTTGGATGCATGGCCCTTGATGCTTGGGAAAATTTTCTCACTTCTGAGTAGCCTGTTCTAGCGCTCTGCAACAGAGACATCTGCCTACCTACTTGATACCTGCAGAGCCTGAAAGAAGCAAGAGGGCAGGATCCTTAGGAAGAAAGACTTTGGTGAGCAGTGCCAGAGTTCTTGCAGTTTTGTAGTAGCAAGAGCAACCTCTGTGATTGCTGGCACAGCAGGTAATAATATAATGCTTGCCTAAATAGAAATTCATCATATGCTGTGATGCAACAGTGACAGGGTATTTGAAGTACACAAACAAGTGTAGAGCTTTGCATTTGTACACAGCAGTGTTTCTGCTTGCTGTAGGGATCATTGAAGAAAATCACTAAACACTTCCTTTTCTGGTTTCTGGTTTCTGGTTTCTCATTCTCTCTCTGTGTAGCAAATAGAGAGTTCAGAATGTTTTTTGTTGGATTGCTCTTTCTGTAGGATGTTTTTAATGAGGTTTTGGGGCACACTGAAGCCTTTTACACAGTGATATAACAGAAGTGAGTGTATAATGTAAGGAAACGGTGCTTTGCAACATAGATGGTATTTACAGTATTATGTAAAGAGGCCTGCCCAGATACAAGCCTTTCTATTAATATCTCTACTCTCCATCAACCTTAAACAGCTGCCACACCTTTCCAAATCAATAAAAAGTGATGTAATGAAATCAGACCTGAGGTGAAAATCAGAGTGATCTATCATCCTGTTTCAGATAGAATGTGTCTGATTAATATGTCTTCTCTATTTGTCTCAGAGTTTGGCTTTAACAACAGCCATGTAGCCTGCATCCCTTCTGACCTACATATTGGTCTGCATCATTTGTCCAGAAAGCCCTTCCTTTGTGGTATATTTCAAATATGAAATGAGTTGCACTTTGCTCAAAAAGTCATCAAGAGCTGGACAGAGGTGAATGCTGGATTTTGGCACCTGCCAATGGGATAGGTTTGGAAAGCTTGTCTGCTCTTAGTGCTCACCTGTTTCAGAACAGTGTTCTGTGTCAGGTTATCCACAGAGAGATTATGGAGTTCTTTTAAAGGTTTAAAAACTTATAATGAACATTACATAGACCTTCAGTTATTTGAGACTGTAAATGAAATGACACTGCTTGTTTAACTTCTTTATTTGAACATGTTAGAGATTGTGAGTTCTGGCTAACTTTTATGTCTCAAAACTGTAGGATGTCAAATTCAGACACAAATAAATTTATTTCCATTAAAGCTCCAGTTCAGTTCACCCTATTTATAATTGTCATTGCATGTGCTTCTTAATGGTGCTTTCATTTTGTCAAAATATATTTGCACATTATTAATGAATATTCCTCAGAGATACTATTCACAGATAAAGACATGCAGTGCACTGATACTGATGAAAATACTAAGGCCAACTGTTAAGTGGAGCCAGAACTATATGGGGTCTGCTGAGTGTATAAATTCCAGCTGACTTTCCAAGTCTCTGGTTCCATTTGAAACACATGACAAGGAAAAAAAGAAAAAAAAACACAAACATCAAACAACTGTACCCTACCAAAAAAAATAGAAATAAAATAAAGTATTACTTTGGTTACTTGTCCTTTGGCTTTCTTATCTCTTTGCTCTGATATAATTTTTAGTCAAGCATCTTGTCACAAGATCAGTTGAACAGTTATCAAGAGCAGTTACTGGTTATGCTGTAATAAAACACTGGTTACTCAAAATTCACATACAGTGAATTATAAACCATGGTGAGGCCATCCTCCTAGTCTGCTTGCCAAATGGATGTGTTATTACATTCAGATCTGAAATCTAAGTGGGAATACACTTTAATGCACCAAAGCTTAATATAATGTGCAAATGAGGAAAAATATGCTATTGCTTGGGGATTTTGTTATACAGTCCAGAGTATGTTTTTTGTATGTTTGTTTTATTCCCATATTTTTTATTGTCTTTAAATTTCTACTTTTGCAAAAGTGCAATAATTTAAAAAGATGATCTTGGAAAAAAACCCCAAAAACAAACTCCTAAAAAAAACCAAAAAAACCCCAAATCAACCATACAAAACAAAACTTCCAAAGACAATATCTCTGACAATTATAGGCACATGTAGGTGAATAACCTTAGTGTCTAGCAGAAGATTGTAGGACAAGAGATCTGGAGATAGTTTTAGGCTTTGTCATTGGCTCTATCACTGTCCTTGGTATTGTAATAAACTATTTGCTTTCTTGTGGGAGAGTAAAGTACTGCTGATGGTATTTATGAACTGCTAGAGATCTAATGGAGATCTGATTTACTAGTCTAAGTATTCCTGTGGGGTTTTTTCCCCCTTAAAAGCATCTCTAACATTGGGTTTTTCCCCAGGAAGTTGTAAACAAGCTGTATCTTTCTATGTAAACTCTACTATACCTTTTTATGTTCTTAGAAAGGTACAGGATATTTCTTCATGTGACAGTAAATTATTGATGGTTTGCCTTTTCTATGTATTCCTAATATAGGTCTGTCTATCGGTCATCTAGTTGCAGGACTTCCTGAAGTTAGTGCTTTCAAAACCACACTGGCTGTTGTAGTTGGGTTTCAATGAGCACATTCCCAAACTGTTGTCATGTGTCTAACAGAGCAATGCTCAAAGCACAGGGTCCCCTACCTCAGTAATCTTGTGATTGTAGGACACAGATGCTCTATCTTTATTTTTTTATTCTGTTTTTTCTGCTTCAGAAAGGACAGGGAGGCTGAATTTTTCTTAGCTAGTGAGCCACACAGATTAGGCCAATATTCTTTAAATTATAGTCTGTGTGTGCTTTTTCATGGCTGGATGATCCAGGGTATTAAGAGGAATGTTTGCTAAGACAAATGCTGCTGTCAAATTCATCAGCTCAATATGGCGATGTTCTTGTTGAACTGCATGTTACGGAGAGCAGATTTTGCATGGTCCATTGACTGTTCACCTGCCTCTCTTCATCTTTTAAAATTTGTTGCAGTTTACGCTTGTGTGAAGAGATTTCTAGATATTTTTCTCAGTTACAATAACTTCCCTTGAAAAGTCTGTGAAAGTGTTGCAGATGGAACAAAAACTGTGATCTGCTTCCCCTACCGAACAACTTCTTTATATATAGTCAAGAGTTCTGCTGTGACCACTCTGGCCACATTTCCTTGTACTTACATTCACCAGACAAGGGTCTTCAAAATACTGAAATGCTCCTCCCAGTTCAGGACTGCAGCTGGCTATAGAGCTGGAGATTTTTCTTGTGGGAAACTTTGAACTCTAATTGAGGATAACATGGGCCCCAGGTGTGGGAAGAGCTCTGAATATGTTTTTTGAAGAACTGACTCACTGAATTTTAGCAACCTCTTCGGGAAGATTCCACATTGGGGGAAGACGTCTTTCGCTTTTCTCTTTGTGCTTCATTCTATACAAGATTTGAAATTAGGTATTTGTTACAAAAGAGACACATAATTCACTGTAAAAGAAAGTTTTTCTAATAAGAGACTTGAAAGTAAGAAGCTGATCACTATAAACCTAAACTTGGTAAAATACCTGCTGAAATCAAACATTTCTTAAATGCCCTAAATTTGGCTTTTGCAGTGGAACTTGGTTTTCCAGACTTCAGACATAACAAAAATGATCTGAGAGTGTCAGTCTGATCTCTCTCTTTGGTCTGTGGAAAATGTAGTACTTAACATTGATTAAGTGATCTTGTCCTCAAAATGAAGTGTGAATTTTCTGAGAAAATTTCAGTGGAATGGTAGAGCTGAGGGCAACTTTGAGGACACTGAGAAATGAGACAGATAACAACAGTGACTTCAATCATCCTAAAGTGAGTTTTAGGGGTGAAAAAGTTAAAGGAAGATGGAATATTTTCTGTTAAGGGCTTGAAATAAAAATGTCTGCTTGTAAAAGATTGTACGTTGAAAGACAAATACTATCTTTTTCAATAAGTAGGTGTTACTGTGGGCAGAACTAACAGTGCAATGTAATTCATCCAAAACTTTGGTAGAACCATCTGTTTTGTATCCCAAGTGGGAGTGCAAATAGGCACTTGCCTTTCTTTGACTTAATCTACAACCTTCAGCTCATGCATTTTGCAGTGAGATTTTGCTGAGACTTAATCTGGTCCTCCTGTAGCATTTCAACAGTGCATATTGCTGATGGACTCCTTTGCTTGGGAAAGGAAATAAGTACCAAAGCTTTTGTACATCTGGTTGATTATGAGATAATTTTCATTCTCAATTATTTCAACTTTTAAATTTTATAACTGTATAATTCTTAATGTACACATTTTACAAGATATATAAGGATGAACAAACATTTGTACTCCATTTCAAATTTTGAATAGAATAACAATCCCCAAGCAATGCTTATGTGTAGATCAGCCTATGCTCAATGAATTCATGAAAGATAGGAAGAAAAGACGCATTAAGAAAATTGAAAATGCATAATGATAATTATTGGATACCAGTCACAGCGTCTAATGCTGACAAGCAACTTACTGGAACTACAAACTAGGATTCTTGAGGAGATGATTAAGGAATCCAAGTGTTTATTTTGATTTTCAGATGGTTTGTAAGAATAAATAGAGATACAAATACAAAACAGTCAAATTTTTTTTTGGCTACATAAGCCTTGGCTGCCTAAGCATGGGATCAGTCCAGGTGATCACCCTTGCATTTGTGAGGGTGGCAATTCTAATCACTTGCCTTGCATGTGTAAAGTCTCTTGTTAACAACTGTTGAGATTACTCTTCATTTTCTAATGAAGCTTGGTCAAAAAACCAAAAAACTTCCCAAACATGCACAAAAAGGGAGAGGTGACTGCAGCCTTGAAAACAAACTCCTGGCATTTCTGCCAAAGCAGTGTTCTGCTCTTTCATGCCAGTAACAGTTCACTTACAGTTCACAGAGATTGTAAGTGCTCTCAGATTCACTGGACCAGTTTCACAAATAGTTCTACCAAACTCATAAAATCATTTATGTATCTGAGATATGCCAGGTTAGATCTCAGATATTGGAACAATCCCACATTGCTTTCACTGTTCTTCCAACAGTGCAGTCAATTAAAAAAAAAATAAGAAAATTTAAAAACCTGATTAATAAATTACTGACTACATAAACATGTAGGTGAATAAAGTTATACATGTAAATGCAGAGGGCATCACAAAGGCATTGAAGCCTCAAGAGATTTTTTTAGAAGAATGTACATGATTCTGTATGACACAGTACTGTAACTGAATTTGAAATAAAATTGTACATCAAATGAAAACAAAATAGTTTTGTCGATTTCTTTAGTGAATTAAATATTCGCTGCAGGGGGCATAGAAAACCCAGCAGATTTTATACACATGTGCATGCATATGCCATAAATCTGGCTTTATCGCTAGATCTAAATTAGAGTGAAGATTAGAGAAGCTCCTTCAAGGGAAGATGGTGGAAAGTTGATAGAGGAGAAAGGGCAAGACTAATGATAGGCTAAGGAGAGAGTAAAGCAGAAGAAAGGAATACCATATTGTCTTGGTTTTCTTTTTTTTTTTTTTTCACTTTGTGCAAAAATATACTTTCTGGTCTTTTAATTGTCATTCTTTGTTGATGTCTGTAGAAAGATGACTGGAGGTAAAATCAGAAGAAACTGAGAAGTTACATTCACATCCTTAAAAATGACAGTATAAAATACAATTGCTGCTCCCTGGATGGAACGTGTTTGGCATGCCTGAAACCTATTCCATGATGATTCCTTGCAACCACAATCTGCAACCATAGCATCTCCTAAAGAGGGTGGAATGGAGGGTGGAGTGGCGTGGAGACACTGCATCCAGGCTCTGTTGTAATCCTTGCAGAAAGGGGAATTAGATGGCACTTTGTGTTTGAGAATCTGCACAGCAAGGGGAGATAGGAGAAGATGTCCTGCTGCCGAGCCAACACCATCACAAAGGTACCAACTTTCCAAGGTAAGACCACCCCTCACTGGGTATGCGCTCAATATTTTTTTTGACAATGTCTTTAAAAATGGAGAGAATTTTACACCAATCTGTAGCAATCTTTAGAGCCACTCATAAGCTCTAAACATAAATAAACAGCCTAAAAGTAAGTTGAGAATGGGGGAAAAGTTAGGAAAGAGTCCATTGTAACTAATAGGATCAGGCTGAACCTGTCTTCTCTCCCAAAGAGATGCTTATTGGGTAAGAATCACACTCTGCATGTGCTGAATACTTTCACTGGTGATTAGAGCTTGTCTGTATATTGCTTTGAATATATTTTTCCAGTCAGTCAATCCTCAGAACTTAACCTGTCACAGTATTCTATTAAGAAAAAGTATTATTCCGTAAATGGTCGGTGTGAGTCATTTGTGGGCGATAGCATTCACTGGCTGCAGGTGACATACCCAAATAAAGAGGAAGACCCACTGAGTGCTCATAAAATGAGAAGACACACCGAGGGGGTCTCCCTTACACTCTTGGTGTTATCTCTAAATCCCTAGTTGTATCCCTAGCTGAAATCCCCTCTGATCCAGCGGGGTTGCTCAGTGAAGAGACCCCCAACAGGATGCTGCCAGATAGGTTAGGTGTAAGGAGCTTGGCTTTCCTGAGTTGCTGATAGACAAATTAAATACTAAGGGTAGAGGAAATCTCTCATTTTCACATGACAACATCTTATTCCATTTTGCTGGCTCTCTTCTTCCTCACAGAGCTCAGAGACTGTGTAAAATGTTAGTTTCTCTAGTAGGTGTTTATTTTTCTGACTCCCTACGTGCAAAACGAGACATGGCACTTTTTCTGTGTTTAACTACCAGCAGTTCACAATATTTTCCTACTTTTAAGCCTGAAGTCTTGGCTTGTCCAGCCTACTGCCTGACTTCCACTGTGCTTCCTGTTCAGTGGCTGTAACTTTTCTACAAGACTCTCTGCTCGTCTGGGAGTATTCCTCCACATTTCAGATGATGGAGTCACTTAAGTTTCTGTGTGTATACAGTAAAAATTCTTGGAGAATTTTTAGCCGAATTGGCAAGTTTATCTCTAAGCTAGGACCTTTATATTTTCAAGAAAGCTTACTATGAATAGTGAAAGTAATTTACATCAGCTAACGATCCATCTTATGGTTACCAAAAGCCAGGCATAAAATTACAATCAGTTTCCTGCTAAAATTTTCGAGAGAATTTCCCTTTTTTTCTTCCTGGATGAAATATGACATGAGTATAAACTGTATGATTTTCCTTGTAGTAATTTTCAACAATCTCATAAGTGACTGAGCAAGAGGCTTTTGCCTCTTCCAGGGTTCATTACGCATAAAAGTATTGTTCATGAGTTTAATATGGCACCCTGGAGAGCTCTGGCATCTCTTGTTTTTTCATGTATGTATTGTACTAGAATTTCTCAGACTGAGCAAAAATAATGCATTTTTTTCCAAAAAAGAGCAAGAAGTCAAGTATTTAGGAATTACTCTAATGGATGTGCAAGAAGGAATGGATAATGACTAAACCTGAACACAAAGCATTTCTGTGGAAACATCTTGACTTCTGTGTATGTGCTCAGTGCTTTTCTTTGCAGCATTAAAGTGATTATAGAAAAATAATGGCATCATAGTTCTCAGTATCTGCATTACGCATGTTGGCAAGCAGTGATTTATTTTATATCTTACAAGAACTGCATTATTTAGCTCACCCTTTCATGCAATGACATATAAAATTAATAGAGGAACCATATTCTTTGGAGATCAGAAAATGTTTGATTCCTGGAGTAGCAGGCTATGTAATAAATATAATATATATTTTTATATATATCATAAATAATATGATTACCTAGTTTAACCATGCATCTTATGAAATTTGAATGCCGCCTTTCACATTATTTAAATCACCTTGAGAACAATTGCAACTAAAATATTGACCATTTTAAAATTTTATTTGAATTCACAAGGTAGCACATGCTTCTTCCCAAATATTAACATTTGACCAGGAAGGCAAATGAGACAAATGTCTCAATGTCAACTAAAAGAGTAATTTCTGAGTCAAAACTATTAAACTGTGGCATGAAAAGAGAAATAGATAGCTGGACAGGTATACTTGGGCAAATTTTCATCATTAGCATCATGTGAGCAACTAATTTAAATTTAATATTTTTCAGTGTGTTAGAGCCACTTAAGAAGGCAGGAAGAAATCTAAAGGAACCAATTCAAAGTCAAGAGCATACCAGGAAGGCCTTGATGATCTCTGTGGGGTTTGGGGAATGCTTTTGAACAGAAACTGTGGAGAATCTACATGCTTACTATTTATTTTTTGCAAGACGTTTATGAACCAGCTGGGCTTTCACATGGAATTTTCATGTACCAACTATCTCTACTATTTTCTTAGAATTAATTAATCAATGAAATGGACTAACTTCTCCTCATGGTCAAGCTTATCAAGTTATGGGTGACATTTATTTCCTGAGCTTGTATCTCAAACATATTTTTAATGGCTTTCTTATTTTTATGGTCTTACTGACTTCTCTTCATATAAGTTACATTTCTTTTTAATTCATGAAATGTAGAACCTGGCATTTATCCACATTATCAAAACATCTTGGTGCATATTTCTCCAAATTAATTTCTACTGAAAAAAAATTCCAGGCCAGTCTATAACTTCCTCACATTTCTTTATTTACAAGTTCAGTTTACACATTTTTTTTGTTTAAAATGTCCTGAATTTTTTTGTGCAAAAGAAGCTGCTATAGGAAATGTGATTAAATGAACATTCCTTTTCAATACTTTTGTTGCTAATTCCACAGTATTTTAGTGGCACAAGTCATATTCAAACTTTCAAATGCTGTGGAGGTTTAGTCGGATTTACCCTCACAAATTCATTAACTTTAGCTTTTAATAATGTATTTATTTCCTTTTTGTTTCTTATTCTATTCTGAGTAGATGACAAAGTCTAAGCATTGCCAGAAACATTGCAGAGGCAAGAGCATAGCTGAGCATTGAAATGACCTTATCATGTAATACAGGCTCACTTCACTGACTGGTGAAGTCACTTCACTGGTTCTGGGGATGGAGGAGGTAGAAAAGTCTGTCCATAAAACCAGATGCCTGAGTTTTGCCTAGCATTGTACCAGCCTAAATTAATTTTTATCCAATTCCAGCAGAGTGCAATTCACCAGACTAAACAGGAAAATAATCTAGTTTTATTACAAAAATAAAACGCGGGTTAAAAAAGGAAATGAGGACATATCATCACTGATACAGTGGTCAGAAAGCACCCTGTTCTTCTGGATTTTGTAGTGTCCTACCTCACTTTTCTGGTGGATTAATTTTCCTTATCCTAAAGTGTAACATAAAATACAAGAGGAGAACTTTTAGGTTAACTTTTAATCCACTAAGGAATTCATCTTGGTTATGGGCAAAATATTAAGCCAGATCTTAATCCCCTCACAGTGCAGCTATTCTTCGCTTTGCACAGGGCATGGCTCCCAGAGAAATACATTTAGAGATCTTAAACACATGTTGTACCATGCATAAGAAGGGTTCTGTCAGGTGAGAAATATAAAGTGAAATGATGGCTTTCTCACAGGCATATTCTCCAGTTCTCTGTTGAGTTAAAAATGGAGTTTATTTTGCCCTGAATGAGCTTCTCCCATCATCCTCCATTGACACATTTAATCAGATTTAACATCTTGCACGCAATTTCTGTTTGCTTGCTAAGTATTATTTCTCCAATAGCATTCCAGGATTTTCTACCTTTTCTGTAAACCAGTCACATTATCTTGCAATATCTTAATTTTTTTCTGCTTAAAATCTTGGTCTCTGATGCTTTCAGGTTTGACCCTACTTTTGACAATCCTCTTCCTTCATTTGAAGAGATATTTATAGAAGTTTTGAAAAAAATAATTTCTTCAAGTTAAAAAGCTAGCGCTAGCTGTGTTACCATGGTAACTGACTCCTTTTTCTTGGGTATTAATGAGATTCTTGGTCATTTGCCCCTGCAGGAACACTGGCTTCAGTAAAAAAATTGATACTATGTGACTTTATCTGTCTTTAAATACCAGTAGCCTGGTTCTCAACTGATATTCCTGCTCAGTGATTTAACTTAGCCTGAATTAGCTCTGATTCACCCTGGTGAGAGAAAAGGAAAGTAAAAATGTTCATCTATGCACACTCTCTTATGACTTAAGTGGTAGTTGTTGATACAGAATTTGATAATGGTTTCAAATCCTACACAAAGGGCTTGGATGCATAAAGAACAGAACTCCCATTTAGCTTAAAAGATTCAGTCTTGTAATTCTTGGACAAATTCCTTCTCTAAAGACTTAGAATATTTTCCTTACTGCCATTTTTTACAGATGTTTTGCATCATGAGTTGGAGATGTTGAGAATAGGAGAAAAATGTAAGAAATACTTCGCTTGGATTTTTATCGGCTTTAACAGAGCAAGAGTGTCCTCAACATGGGGGAGGTTCTGAGAAAAAACCCTAAGGACAGAATCCCTTTGAACTTTGAAATATTTTGATCAGGATCTCAGTTTCAGAACAAGGAAACTGCTGAATTTGGGATAAGCCAATGTTTCACACTCAAAGGTCCTCAAACTTTTGTAATTTCAGCTCTTCATTTTTATACAAACCCATATTTAATAAGAAACCGTTAGTACTTAATGCAATTCTAATACCAAAAAAAAAATTATTCCAATGTCAACTGTCTTTTCTATCCTGTGCAAACAAGTTTCATTTTATGACTAAATTTTCTGTTTGAAAAATTTATCTGAATTATTATAATGGTCACATTCATGTTTTTCAGGGAATTAATTTATTCAAAAATGTGGATAATATGCAGACTCTGGTTGTTTAAGATTTGTACCCAAGGAATTTTGAAGCTTGCCATTATCCTTTTATGTAAAATGTGCCATAAATTAATAGCATAATTTAGGCTGCAAAAGACCCTTAAGGTCATTGAGTCCAACCACTAACCTAACACTGCCAAGTTCATCCTCAATTGTGTCCCCAAGTGCAATATCTGCATGTCTTTTAATTACCTGCAGGGTGGGTGATTCCAAAGCTTCCCTGGTAGCCTGCTTGCTGCCTGCTTGAACTGCTTTCTAACTATTTTGGGTGAAGAAATTTTTGCAAATATCCAATCTAAACCTTCCCTGGTGCAACTTGATTAATTTCATCTCATCCCATCCCCTGTGTACTTGGGAGAAGAGACTGGGCCCCACCTCCCTGCAATCTTCTTTCAGGTAGTTGTAGATAGAAATAAAGGCTCCCTTGAGTCTCCTTTTCTCCAGGTTAAACAACCCCAGCTCCCTCATCCACTCATCAGCTTTGTTGCTGTTCTTCAGACATGCAAATATATTGCTGTCCTTTTCCTCTTTTCCTGCTTTCATTGTTTCACTTTTTTAACCAAGCCAGCATGAATCCTTTTTAAAATAGAATTTAACATCATAATACTGCTTTTTGTGTTTGTCATATTCATAAGAATACAGACTGCAAATGCATCCTGAATTTTTACACCAAGTACTTTTATTACCTAATGATATTAATACTATGTTTCAAAATTGCATTGATTTTGATTAAAAAGAAGGTATACCTTGAGTTTTTCCCTTACTCACACTGACTTCAGAAATTTTAGCAAAAAAATCTGTTGTGTTTCTTCTCAAGCATCTGGCATGCAGAGAAATGTTGCCCCTTTTCTATTACTAGCAAAGAGAAAGCAAATTTGGGTTGCCACTGATGCCCTCACAGTCAGTGACTGCATTGTCCTAGTTTTAAACCCAAAACCCAATCTGAAGTGTAAAATACTAGAGTTTTGTGACCTTCAAAACCTATTTGTGAGTTTCTAGATGAAATTCAAGGTACTGGTTTGACATTTACATTGTGCATGATGTGTAGAATGTACCTTAAAAATACCTCTCCAAGTTTCTGTATGTTTGAATTGTTTAAATTGGAGAAAGAAAAAAGCTTTTTTGTGGGCTTCAGTTTTAAGACATCTTTTTTATTTAAATTTGTAATTTAGAGTAGTGACCTGTTAATGTCCTAGATATTTTGCAAGGCAGATTTTTATACTTTCTGTGGTTTTCACTATATTTACTTTTAAGAATTGAATCTCAATCTCTTCTGTGGAACAAGGGACAATATTTACTGTTAGAAATTTTTTGACAGCGCTAAAAAGCTGCATTTCAACACTTCTCTCTTGTTCTGCTGTGTTAATTAGATATGCCATCTGCTAATGATCTTCAGCTTGTATCATGATAACACTGAATTTTGAATTTTCATACATTGGCATGTGCATTCACACCCTGTCTGGTACTCCAGCAATGTCTGCTCTGATCCCTATTGTGTACTACTGAAAGCTTCCTTTGAGATCTTCTCTTCATTTCCCTCTTCCTTATTCATTACATATTAACAGGGTAAGAAATAAATCATGTTTCACTTTTTACAAATTCTGCCAATAAGCAAAGAAATGTCAGAGTACTCCCTGCTAACTCAATTAGTTACTATATTGTTCTTTTCAGGTCACAAGTGTTAATTTATTGTGGTCAATAGCAATGTTATTTGAGGATAAAAGAAAGACTCTGATGAATAGGATTGTGTGTGGGGGGTGGATGTTATGTGATGTTTGAGAGTCCTTCCAACAGCATGAAACATGGCAAACTCTTTTGATAAGAGTCCATCAGGCTTCAATCACTGTATATATGATGCCAAGAGGACTAAATGCCTGTGACATGCTCAATGTTCTGCACATAAATCTGGAGTGCTACTGTATATACTGAAGTGTAGAAGTTTTATACAATCAGTGCTCATTCTTTTTTTATTAATATCATCACCATCTTAAAAAAAGATCATACTTCATCTCCGAACAGTACCAGCACCTGTATCATATTGTAACTTAAAAACAATTGTGATTGTAATGACACCTCCCAAATACATTCTTTTCTTCTAATATGCCTTAATTTTTGTTTAAAGCTATTACTTATAATGAACACAGGGCATTGTAGTAGTTTCAGTTGGGGTAGAGTTAATTTTCTTCACAGTGTCTTGTATGGGCTGTGTTTTGGATTTGTGCTAACACAAGGCTGATGAAACAGAGATGATTTTGTTTCTTCTGATCAGGACTTACACAGAGCCAAGGCCTTTTCTGCTTTTTGCACTGCCACAATGGCAAGGAGGTCAGGGGTACCTGGGAGGATGGGAGGAGACACAGCTGGCACAAGTGACCCAAACTGAGCAAGTGGATATTTCAGAACATCAAGTTCAGTATGTAAAATGGGGGGAAGAAGGGGAAAGTAGAGGGACACCTGGAGTGATGGCATTTGCCTTCTCAAGTCACTATTACTTGTGTTGCCCCCTGCTGTCCTGGAGATGGCTGAAGACCTGGCTCCTCATGGGAAGCGCTGACTGAATTTCCTTGTTTTACTTTGCCTGCGTATATGGCCTTTGCTTTTCCTATAAAACTGTCTTTACCTCAACTCATGAGTTTTCTGGCTTTTACTCTTCCAGTTCTCTCCCTGATTCTGCAGGCTGGGGAGTGTGTGATCAACTGTGTGGGGCTTGGCTACTGGCTGAACTTAAACCATGACAGTTTTTTTAGCTTCCTTGTTGAAGGAAAATTAAGACATTATAACATTAGCTGGCCAGCAAAGCTTGCTTTATTGGGTTTTCCTTCACTTAAAACAAATGAAGAAAAGATTGTAAAGGCTACTTTTATTTTATACAAGAAATTTTCATTGAAAACAAGATACAAGCATATGTAAGATCAGCATCTTTCTTGAAGCTAAGGAATTTTTCTTTTCAAGTCTTTATATTGTGTGCTGAATATAGATGCTTACTTACAAAAAAAATATATATATTTTGGGGCTGGCCTATCATCACATATTTCTGAAGTGTTAGTTTATGACTTTCCCATTTTTCATCCTGTTGAATGTAAATGGGTTTAGAATAGCAATCTGAAGTGTTTCTTCTCACTCCTTCACTATTTACTTACTCATTCGATACATGAGACAGCCTTTAACTTTTTAAAGTCACTGCTGAAGACAAAATAGATTAGCTTAGGAATCTTAGGAACCCTGAAGAAGTGAAAACAATGTTTGCTGCACAGATGGACTGAGTTGTTTGACTTCCTGGTCAATAAAATAATGTCAGTGAGGCACTTCTTAGGAGGTGGTCAAGATTTGAGTAGTAGATTCCCAAAAGTGTCCATATAATTTAGATTATATAATTTAGATTAAGATCAAGCCCACTGTGGAAAGTAAAATATAGAGTTTCATATATTTGGCTGTTTTAGATGGCAGATTTATTTTAATAAGCTTGAAATGTTTAACTCCAATTTAGTTTTGTAGTTGACAAGCAATGCAAGCCAATATCTTCCTTTTGTCTTCTCTCCTGGAATATAACAATTATATATATAAATATCCTGATTCTACAACAAAATATCTGTCATTGAAATGGAAAATGCAAAACATCAGCATAATTGCTGATTTAATAAGTAATTTATATAGATGATGTCAAAGGAGAAGTGTTATATGGCTTTGGTTACTAAGATCTGCATCACATTGTGAAAGCTATTGTTAGTCTATCAAACCAAATTCACTACACTGACTTGGATGGATGGTACACCATAAGGACAGTGTCATGAGAAAATGTTTCAGATACCTTGAGTAACAGACTAAAGGTTGTTATTCTAGAATTTTAACAATTAATTTGGTTTTTCATGTTTAACAACAAAATTGGTTTTGCAGTGCATGTGTTCTGTTGTGTGCAAGATAAAAATCAATTTGACATTTAAAGAATGTTAATTTATTCAAATAATTTTTCTTCATTGGATGTAACAGATTTTTCTTTCCACACAACTTCTACAAGTCAACAGAACTGATTTTTCACATGAAAAAGTATAAAAAATATTACTGTATATAACAGCTTTGTTCTTTTAAAGTATAAAGGTGCATAGGCAGATGACAAATACTTGACAATGTTTTCAAAAGTACATCGGGAGAAAGCTAATGAGAACAGGGCTAAAAATTAAGTGTCAGCAGCTCTCTTTTGAATCATACTCTGTGAACTACTTTTTACAAACTCAGCTTATGGATGAAGCTGGTCAAGCAGATCACTACTTAGGGTGGCAAACTGCTCTGTTTTAGGCAAATTTGAGCTACTGACAACAATCCTACGGAAGTGAATGCAGTTATAAAGAATCCTTGCATTAAATGTTTTTTGAAGAACTTTGCAAAACTATTGATTTGCTTGCTGCTGTACAAACTCTTTTGGCAAGTGCCACTGCAGAGGTCTTCCTGCAGCATTGAGCACTATTGCCTTTATTTATAAGAAAACCAGTGTTGTTCAAGGCTGTTCATTAGAAAATAAAAGAGTAAGAGTTCTTTCCTTGTTTGGATAGCTCTTGAAATATTTCCTTCAGATCTAGAGTGTATTGTGGTATGACATTTCTGAACGTACTTGCATACTTTGTTCTGTTTTTGAATTGATGGTGTGGAGTGTATAGACAAACCCTGAATGTATGTAGGAACAAGTACGTTTGCAGCATGCTGGAAATAAGGGCTCTTGAATATTTTCAGCCTTCATCTTTTTCCTTCAGTATTTTCTTAAACATTGGGAAGAATGTGAAAGGTCTGAAAAAAAAGTTTTCTAACCCACCAGCTAATCCAAGTGTTTTAGATTCAGTCTTTCTAGCACTTTATAGTGAGTATGTGGGTTCAGAACGAAGGTTTGCAAATAATGTATATTTTCAACCTTGAAACTCCAAAGGTGTCAAAATGTTAAGATCAGTGACTGATCATTTGGCAAATAATGGGCCAGTTCTACAGACTTTCAGACATATCATAATGCAAATGGTAGTACCCGCCAAGATGAGAAAATCACATGGAAAATACTGTTACAAAATTTTCAGTGCATTTAAGAAATAAATGCTCTCAGTCCACTACAGAAAAAACAGACATTCAGTGAGTAAATCTGTATTTTTATTACTTTCAGTGGAGAGAGAAATAAGAAGAAATAAGAAGAAACTTAATTTCTTGTAATTGCAGGAAATTTATTACATCTGCTGTTATGGCCCAGTGGATTTCTGTGTTTTCAAAGAAAACATAATGGGAAAGAATAGAAAAACTTAGAAATGTAATGGAATGCACAGAAAAACCTTTTCTGATTCATACACTTGACTGAGATATCTAGATAAAACCCAGAACAAAAACCAAACCAAACCAAACCCAAAAAACCAAAAAACCAAAACCAAAACCAAACAAAACAAAACAAACCCCAAAAAAACCAAAACAACAACAACAACAACAACAAAACCCACAAAAAGAACCCCCCCCCCAAAAAAAAAAAAAAAACAACAAACAAAACA
>VWYO01011548.1:0-14636 GCA_013400275.1 Rhadina sibilatrix
CAAGTGGAAGCCTCTGCAAGGGCTGGAGAAAACTGGGCAGGCCCATCCCAGATGCAGGGCTCTGCAGAGGAATGCCATCCTGCCATGGCAGCAAGACATCCTGGAGGAGAAAGCTCCCAAAGCAGGAAGGCAAGAAGCAGCTTGCCTCCCTGACACAGTCTTGGTGGCTCCATGGCAGACCCGGGCAGGTGATTGCCAAGAACAGGCTGGGACAGGACAGGATGGGACAGGGTAGGACAGGGAATGAGCCTCCCTCTGACCAGGGCCAGCTGCTGCACTGCACCATTGCAGCCCCATCATCTCGCACAGCTCTGTCCCAGCAGCTGCTGCTGCCAGGTCTTCAGCAGGCATTTCTTGGAGGGAGCCAGGTGACTTTTACACATAACAGAATCACTGAATCACATAGAATCACAAATGCTGGGATTGGAAGGGATCTCAGGAGATCATCCAGTCCCACATCCTGCCAAGGCAGGGTCACCTTGAGCAGGTTACACACAAAAGTTCAGGTGGCTTTGGAATGTCTCCAGAGGGGGAGACTCCATGACCTCCCTGGATAGGCTATTCCAGGGCTCTGCCACCTTAGTGTAAAGAAGTTCTTATTCGAGCTGAGGAAGAACTCCTTAAGAAATTCCCCTCTCTCCTTTCTCACCTTCCAGGGGAAAACATTTCTCAACCTCGGGCAGCCATTGCCAACAGGCTTGGAGGAGATGGAGGCCATTTCGAGTATACAGAAAGTGTTGTGGTGGCTTGAAGCCCATGTTCCCAGTGATCCAGGGGCCTTGGCTGAGGAGGATGAGGACTGCGAAAACAAGATTGACAAGGAAGAGACCCAGGAGATGTTGGAAGAGGACATCACGTGTCCAGTGCCCTCAGAGAGATGTGAAGACAGCAGCCAAAGCCAGGAGTTCCTAGACATGTCAAAAGACTACAGTGACCAAGAGCCGTTTCAATGGGAAGAGGATGAGAGCAAAGCAGCAACAGGAGAGGCTATCAACAAACCTCAGAGCACATCTCCTGCCCTGGCTGGTTCCGCGGACACCAAGGATGAGCCAGCCATATCCCCAAGTCAAGCATCACAGCAGCAAGAGAAGGCCAGCAGCACCACTCCCACAAGCACTGGCCATGCACCATCCACTCCTTCCTGGAAAGTGTCCTCAGTGCCTGGAGTGCAGGCAGGAGCTTGCCCGCTGCCCTCACCTCCCCCTGGGGAGAGATCTCCTTCCCTCACGGCCACTCACACCCCGCAGCAACTGCAGCGACCGTCCCTGTTCAGGAGGGCACTCAGGGCTGTGTGCAGGGCGTTCCTTGGCTCCCCCCGCCCACGGCAGCAGGAGCAGCAGTGCCCTGCTCCCAGCGCCAGCCCGGTGCCTGGAGATGGCTGCTCTGAGCCTCAGCAGCGTCCTCTGAGAGAGTGACACAGGGATACACAGCAGGGATGGATGCAGGGACAGTGCCTCAGGCATCTGGCTGTCCCCAGGCCATCCTGCTGCCAGGCTGTTGTTGGCCATGTCTTCCAAACACCAGCCTGTGATTCCCTTTCAGACACACTATGATTAGATCTAGTTCATTTTTATCACACACGTTTTGCAAATAGACTGGTTTTTATATGTATTT
This sequence comes from Rhadina sibilatrix, assembly GCA_013400275.1. Lineage (NCBI taxonomy): Eukaryota > Metazoa > Chordata > Aves > Passeriformes > Phylloscopidae > Rhadina > Rhadina sibilatrix. The sequence continues at coordinate 1,615 of VWYO01011548.1, forward strand.
GTATATAATAGGTTATAATTTTTCTTCAATAAAACTGTCAGTTTAGCCCAATTAACTGACTTGTGTGCATACAAAAGATTGGTTCGGCACAAAAAGCTGAGAAAAAGTACAGTTTTAAATTTCAGAGTGTAATTTTATTATGTCTAAAGCAGGTGACAGCTCTTGCAGGCATCAGAACTATCTGTCTTATAGTTCTTATATCTGCTTAAGAAAGACCTCCAGCAGCAGGAGGGCAAGGAGCTGCTCTTTCCTCCCTCACATGGTCTTGGTGGCTCCATGGCAGACCCAGGCAGGTGTGTGCCATGGATGGGATGGGATGGGATGGGATGGGATGGGATGGGATGGGATGGGATGGGATGGGATNCAGAAGAGTATTTGGAGTTTCCTAAGGAAGGCTCTGGCCTTATGCTTTTGGTGTCAACTGCTTAAAGTCAGTGTTGGACACAGGACACTAAGGTGAGGCTTGATTGGATTGAGTACATTCTGCGTTTGAATGGACCATCTTTCTCCTCTCCAACAGTTCATCCCCCTTCTTAAACTCGGTTTGTAAATCTTGAAGAGTGCTAGGCTAAATAATTAGTGTGGTCACCTGCAAACAGCCACACTCTATGAACCCAGTTCCATGGCAATTACTCATACTGAACTTGTTCTTTCCCTCTTTTGCACAGAGTGGTCCAAAGAAACAGACTACTTTTTCCACAAGCATTTCACCAGGTACCTGCGCGAAGGAGCAGGACCTAAAACCTCTCCTGGCCGGGCCTCGGTGCCACTAGAGGTCCCCGCTGTCCGCGCATCCCTCCGCATTCCTCCTCATCCAGCCTCATCCCACTCCCTTCCGTCGCGGCGGGAGGCGCTGCAGCCGAGCAATGAGGTCGAGAGATAAGGGAAAGTTTTATCACTCTCTACAACTATCTGAGAAAAGGGTGTAGTTAGGATGGGGGTGAGTCTCTTCTCCCAAGTAGCAAGCAATAGGATGAGCTACTCCAAGGGAGATACAGCTTGGGTATTAGGAAACTTTCTTCACCGAAAGAATAGCAAGGGACAGCCAGCCGTGGTAGAGGTCACAGGAATAAAGGACAGCTTCTACTGGGCAAAGCTGTGTCTCAGCAGACTTCCAGTTGCACCACGGATACACTGTTTGGAGGCTAGAAATCTGGATGTCCCGATGTATTTGGGGATTTCAGGATAATCTTGGTAACAGACCTTTTTTAAAATGTTTACATGTTCCAGAACGAGGAGCTGGTGGAGTCAGCTGCAGACAATTTCCTGTACACCCTTGAGCCCCTTGAATTTCTGGTCAGAATACGGTGTCTTTTGGTGCTGTGATTTATAGTGAGGTACCTCCTGCTGCTGGAGAGAGAGACCAAATCCTTCTCTCTTGAGAGCCAAGCAAGGACCATCATTCCCTCCACATCCAGCAATGGGGCAGGGATGCAGCCATCATCCCTCCTTGTTGACTCCAGCATACAACAGCAGCCAGCTCAGATTCCAGTCTCCTTGTTGTCTCTAGAGAGCACCTCTGTACTATATCAGGAATGAGAGATCCTGTTTGAGAGAATGAGAGACCCACAGTGGCTGTTTGTGGCAGAATGCTGTGATGCAGAGGTTGTCTGAGAAGGAAACTCCATGTTTAGTTATCCTAAAAGACAAGACATAGACCTCCAAACCCGCAGGTCCCAACTCCCGGTGCTCTCTCTGTCTTGGGAAGCAATCATGTCTTTCTAGTCTCTTCTGGAAGAAGCTGTCATTGGCAGATGCTGCATGCCAAGCACCTTAGAGGGGAGGATGTGGCAGGCCATTATCTGGGTGTGGTGTGTTCAGGGTAAGCATGGATATGCAGGCTAATCCTCAGGCTGAAAGAGACTCATGTCTTGAGTTGTCCCAGAAGCAGAAGTTAGTGAACCTGGGGAGCTTTAATTTGAAAGCTTGTGGGCATTTGTGTTGTCAAAAACCTTCAGGATCAGTTAGCAGCAATCCTGCAGAACACATATCTGGATTTGGGTATTTTAATACCCTCTAACCCTTCTGTTTGTCTGAGAAAAACTGACTTCAAATGTATTTTGAGATTATGGCTTCCCAAACATGCAGCAAAGGCTAAATGAAACTCTAGATTTCACATTAACTGAAGCAGGCTTAATTGAAACATATTGTGTTGATCTGAAAGATTTTTTATTTTTTTTTTAATCTTGATGGATTTTCTTCTAAAGCCTTTTATATCCAGGTACTTGAGCAAAGTGGCCAAACTGCTCCTACCCCATGCAATCAGTACTACTTCAAGGCTTCAAACAAAAACTAGGGAGGCTACTTGGCAAAGTGAGTGGAGGTGAGGGGAAGCTTTTCTTTTCAGCTTGCAGCATCCTTGGCTCTTCTAATGCCAGATATACTTTTAAAAGCATGTAATTTTGACCTTAGCCTGCTCTGTTGTAAACTGACAAATTATAGTCATTATGCAACTAAAGTAATTTCACATTGCAAAAATATGTGTTTACAAACACTTCCTACTCAAAGGGGAAAAGAAGGCACAGCTAGGAAAGAAGTTGTTTAAAATCTTAGTGGGTGACATGGACAGTGGGATTGAATGCAGCCTCAGCAAGTGTGTCAATGACACCAAGCTGCCTGGTGTGGTGGACACACTGGAGGGATGGATGCCATCCAAAGCTACCTTGACAGATTTGAGAAGTGGGCCCATGTGAACCTTATGAAGTTCATCAGGGCCAAGTGCAAGATCCTGCACCTGGGTCAGGGCAATCCCAAGCACAAGTATAGGCTGGGCAGTGAAGGGATTGAGAGCAGCCCTGAGAAGAACTGGGGATGTTGGGGATGAGAAGCTTAATGTGACCCAGCAATGTGCACTTGCAGCCCAGAAAGCCAAATGTGTTCTGGGCTGCATGACAAGTGACACAAGAAGCAGGTAAGGGGAGGTGATTCTGTCCCACTGCTCTGTTCTCTGAAGACACCACCTTGAGTACTATGTCACCAACATGAGAAGGACATGGAACTGTTGGAAGGAGTCTAAGAGGACATCACAAAGTTTATCAGAGGGCTGGAGCACCTCTCCTATGAAAACAAGCTAAGAGAGTTTGCATTGTTCAGCCTGGAGAAGAGAAAGCTCTGAAGAGGCCTTCTAGCAGCCTTCCAGCCTCGAAAAGGGCTACAAGAGAGATGAAGAAGGACTTTTTATAAGGGCATGCAGTGATGGAAAAAGGAAGAATGGCTTTAAACTTGCCATACCTGGAAGCATTCAAGGCCAGGTTGGATGGGACTTTGAGCCCCCTGCTGTGGTGGCATTGAAAAGAGTGCTAGTCTGTAGGTGTTGGTGTATATGACCTAATTTTTAAACTAAGGACAAAGTCCTCTGAAGCTTTGGCTAGAAGACAAGGTAGTATTTGCCTTCTGCCTTCTCTTAAACAATTTGTCAACATTGAGGTTATCATGTTCATTCATCTGGTAAGCAGCAAATATAATGCTACCCTTTTTGAACAGAGGCTGTAAGAAAAAACAGCCTGTAGATTTCTGCTGCTTTTAAGCTTTTTTTCTGTGAAAACCCCTGTACTGCAGGACAAAAGAATGGCCTGTTTGCAGCAGGTGGCATCATCCCTAGCCACCAGATCACAAAGTGTAAATCTCTAGGAGAAAGTCTTAAGTGTTTGTTTTTGTTTTTTTAATTTATTTACAGTGTAGAAATTCACCACAAAATGTCAGGAGAAAGCATTTGCCAGAATCAGACAAGGTCCCTTTGTGTACTTCATGGTTGGTTTTTAACTTGTACAGAGATTTGCATGTCTTCAGCACAAGGATGATTTATTCGAGCCATTGATAACACTAACCACAAACAAATTCTTCTGGTTTGTGGCCAGAGCATCTTTGTGGGAATACAGCTTAGAAGCAGGACTCAAAGTACTGCTGAACTCATGACAGAAGTAGATGTGCTAAAGGGCTACAAGCCCAGGCAAGCTGAAGCAAGACCCTGAAGAAAGAAGAGATGAAGGTGTATGTATGTTTGTGTGCAAGACAGCACAGGCCTGTACAAGTCTGTGCTAGCCCATAGTTAAGCAATGTTACTGAGAAACATAGATATGGTTGTTATGCCAGAAAAGTATATAAACCAGCAGTGTGTTCAATAAAATTGGCTTCATGGTGCAAACCATGGAGACCCTGTCTCTTTAATCACCTGACACATCTTATACTCCCAATATGTGCAAAAGGTCCCAATTGTCTGATAGTTTGAATGTTCCTGGGCTAAAAACTTCAAAAACTTGTAAAAGAAATTTGAGGCAATTTCGTCCAGTCTCTCTCATTCTTGTCCCTTGCCTGTTTGAAGGGCTCATTTAAAAACAGTCAAAAAGGGAATGCTGCCCAAGAAACATAGGGAGTTTTTTAAACTGCCTCACCTGTAAGTTACCTGTCTTTAGCTGCGCTGTAAGACAGAAACAGCTTCCAATTTACACCCTCCCATGCTTGAAAACTTCAACAGGTGAGCATTTTTGCCCAGTGATTTTTGTTTTCATGCCACTGCCAAACAAAGATATTTGGAAGGTGAGAACTTTGAAAACCTCCCTGAGAGAATCTCGAGAGGTAAGAAGCCAAGCAGTGTAACTGAGCAATGACTTTTACATTATTTTGCTCTTCAGTGTTAAAATTCAAGGTAGGCAAACCACCACGAGGGTGCAGTGGTAAGGCAGCCTTTGCTGGCAGTGGCAGAAATCTTTAATTCGCTGCTCCTGTTCTAAGGGGTCAGATGATGATCTTTACACTGGCTCACTAAAGGAAATAATTTAAACATAATTAACTTGAGCTAACACTGAAACTCTTGGGAACGTGATGGAGTTCAATGCAAGTGGAGGTTTTACTTGCTCTTTATCAGGGATGTGATATTACTGTTTGAATTAAGACAAGTCTTAATTAAACTTGACCTAAGTGAGAACACAGATGAATAATATTACATTTGCTCAGGCTTTAGTTTAGTGTACTTCTAGAGTGGAGAAGGACTAAACTATTGTTCTACTGAGGAAATTATTATTATTATTATTATTATTATTATTATTATTATTATTATTATTATTATTATTATTATATGATGTGCAACTTCTCCATTGTTTAAGCCTGGTTATCACATTCTTCTTTCAGTAATTGTTTTTTTGGGAAAATGCATTATAAATCAATCTTCTCACCATTCAGCTTTGTTCTCTATCTAGCCATCAATGAACAGGTTATTTTATGTTTGCCTTTTTAAATATGTTGTAAAGATGGATGTTTGTTCGGGGAGGGTTAATTAGTTTTATTTTAAAAAATACACACAAAACCCTAAAGCAGAAATCTCTACAGCAAGACTTTTGAGGAGAAACCTGGAAATCAAGTGCATTCACATAGGAAGAGACTTGACAGTTGTATGCAGTACACTGAAAAACAGTACTTGTGTCCTGGACTAAAAAACTAGAACACATTTTGGTAGTTCAAACGAAACCTCTCTCCTTTAGACAAAGGGACAAAGCTAGATGCTTTACCTGCTCCCAATGTCTTTAGAGAACAGCCCTTGCTTCCACAAAACCACACTAGGGTTTTTTTGTGGGTTTTTTTTGTTTGTTTGTTTGTTTGTTTGGTTTTTGTTTNTTTTTTTTTTTGTTTGTTTGGTTTTTAGTTTGTTTTTTTTTTTAAACACTGTCTGATTTGACAAGCACAGTAAGAGAGGGGAGGAGGAAGTTTGTGTGCCTGCCCCTAGAAGAAGCTGCCTGCAGCTTCAGAGGAGATACTGATTCCCTCCCCTCTTGCACTGTCTGCAACCCACAGCCCTCCTGCAGGATCCACCTGCTTGGCTGTGAAACACAGATTGCAACAGGCATCTCCTCTGCAAGGCATTGTTTAAAAAAAAATCTCAAAGCAGAGCCAGAGGCTTGAGAATGAGAGGGTTTGGGTGTTATGTGCTAGGGGTGCCATTCTCATGTTCCAGCCACCCTGAAGGCAAGCTTGCAGCCCTTGGCACTGAGGATGGCCTTGCAGAGTGCACCTACCTGGTGGAGCCACGAGCACCTGATCCAATACCCACCCAGCCAAGAGAATGCAGTATAATGTCTAAATTAGCTGTATTCACAGACCAAGCTCCCCAAACCTGAGGGAAAGAGGACACTTTGCCAGAACTAGCTATTTAAAACACCCAGTGAGTTTCTGCCTTATGACTCCATCTAGGTGCAACAACTTGAAAATCAAGTAATCTACTGAGGTGCCACGTCTTTTTCACAAGAGCATGCAAATGTCTCCTGCAATTTTGGGACAGACCATCTTTCTGAATCGGCCACTTATGCTTCTCACTTACTCATTGACCCCAAAAAAAAAAAAAAAAAAAAAAAAAAAAAAAGGCTTTTCTGTATTTTGGAAAGAGAATGAAGAAGCAGATGAAGGTTTTTCTGTATGGACTGAGATGACCTTAAATGAAAGCAGTTGTGTGAAATAGATCTGAGATCTGTCTCCGTGATCAGGAAGAAACACAGAGCATTTCCCAACTGAAGCTGGCCAGCCTGGTTGGACCTGCTCAAGCACACAAATTATATTCTTCAGGCCATCTCCATTAGAAAACACTCCCATCCCCAAAAGCTCTGTCCCCTTCCTGGCACCTGTCCCTTGCAAGCAGCTCTCACCTCCTGCAATCCATCTTCAAAAAAATCCCCTCTGCAGCCTGCTGGACACAATTCCTGTTACTCTGAATCACTTTGTGCAAATGAGACAAGGTGAGTCTGGCATGAGTTTAGCCTTCTGGCAGGTGGTGAGAATGTGCTGGGATGCTGTGTAGGCTGGAGATGGTGTTTTGGTGAGCTGGGGCTACTGTGTGGCCACATTGCATTGCCCTGGAAACAATGAGAAAGCCCTGCTCTGGAGGCTGCTTCACAAACGGCTGCTGGTGGCAATAGGACATCTGGAAACCACGTGGAAGCTGCAGATGGTGGAAATGTGGTACGTGGGAAGCATGTGAATTGCTCAGTAAGCCTCTAGGAACAGTGATGGAAACTCCTACATGGTAGAGACCTTCCCTGGGTGTCTCAGGAAGGATTTTATCATCACACTGCAAGCTAGAGCTTATACGCACGCAAAAAATATCGACGTTATTTCTGGATAGGGAGATTGAGTCACCTCTCAATTTTAGGAATTCTGCTGGGCAGTTTGTGCAACAGAGAAGTAGGAATAGAATGGTAATCATAGGTCATGTAATACAATCCCCTACAGCAGGTACAACTACACCACCAAGTCCTGATGACTAAGCAATCTCACCTTTAATTTAGAAACTTTTTACTGCTGGAAAATTCTCACAGAAATGTGTTTCTCAGAGTATTAGGAGTCAGTCACGTGAGCCAATTTAATTGGAGTTTTTTGTTTTTTCTTGCCTTCACCCAGTCTTTAGACAATCATGCACAAAAAGACAAATCATGTAACTTAACATTATATTCATCTTTTCCCAAGATCAATTAAAGAAGAAATTCCCAAGAAATTAATATTTCTTGTTTAAGATTGCATGTAAAGGTTAAAATCCCCTAAATGAATCAAATACCGTGAGTCTACCACAAATTCTGTTCTTAGCATGAGTTGTGCTGTGAACACAGGATGCTGTTCTCTGCTTTAGTCCTAGTATTTGTTTAAACTTTCTTCATTTCTCCCTTTCAATCACTGTGCTAATAGAATCTGAAGGCCACTTCCATAGGACTCTTATCTGCAAACTTGCAATAGGTAGGCTCAAGAACCAGCTGTGATTCCCAGGTGAGGAGAATGAGCAGACTCTGAGGGTGATTTCCTAGTGAGGGGAAAAAAGAAGAATCAGGTGAGTATATATCAACCAGATATACATCAACCAGAGGCTGAAAGCCAGCAGTCTTTCTCCCGCAGTCCTTATCTCTGACCAAAGGTGAGTTATTTTCATAATAATTCAATACTGTATCAAAAATCTCAGAATAAACTAGCTCAAAGACTTCTGCATAAGGGCTAACTGAGGTTTTGGTGGCCAAAAGATTGGCACCTCCTGAAGGTGCTGGAGAATGCAATTACTGCAACAACTGTTTCTGCTACATCTTTGGCTCTAGCAAGAGCAGCTAAGCAGAGCATTCCTCCTAAAAATGTGGCTTGTGGCTTTCCTTCAAAAGGGAGAGAAAAGTCTCCTTGCATGATTTCTCAATAGGTGATAGGGAGAAAGAACAGCTGAAGTGTTTTCTGCACAGGTACCTCTGCGTAATAATTAGAAGAAATTGAATTGACATTCATTATTTTCCTCATAAATGTCTCTCCTTTAATTTGATTTCTTTCCTGTAGCCCCTGCTGGAAAATATAATGTTTCAGATATACTACTAGTGGATACTCTCTCTAACCAGCTAGGAGAAGCTCTATTCAAGCTCTGTTGGCCACTTCCCAGAACACAGATTTTGCAGGAACTGCCATCTCTTTGCTCAGTTGTGACAGTCAGCATTTTATGCTGATGACTCGACAAGAGAATATCCCCGTGCTTTTCTGGTCAGTGCCTGAATGAGGAAATAAAACTCAGTTGCAGGGTTTGCAGTTTATCTCTTCCAGAGGGCTCAGGAGGAAATGATGAGGAGAGCGAGCAAATCTGTCGACAGGAAAGGTTTGTTCTACAAAGAGAGGAAAACTCTCAGGAAGAATTTATGGGAAGGGACTGTTTTCCAAGAGTCTTCAATGGATGTTTCGGGACAGCAGGATGGCTCTTGCAGAGACCTCAAGTGTGCAATAATGCTCAGGACTGCCTTCTGTCAAAGGCCCATGAAATTCTGGAGAGTCCTGCGCTTGGTTTCTTACTGCTGACAATGTACAAATCTGTCGGGTGTTTTGAGGAAGAAAGGCTCACATGATGGAGGAGAATAGATGAGAGGATTAAAATGAACACGCAAGCTAGTTTTTGTACTTTTTGATCAGCTAATTTAAAGGGAAAAGCAAAACAAAAACAAGCTTAAACTCAGGCAGGAAACTGCTGCCTTTCAGACCCAAGTTTATTTTCAGACATGTTATCCATCCACAATAAAATAAGTGCATGTGCTAGCCCCAAACATTGTTGGGATGAATGTGCATCTGGCAAAGCAGTGTTCAAACCCCCTCCTGTGTGATCAGCCATGGGGCTGACTTGAACTTCAGAAGTGGATTACATCAAGCTGCAAGCACTTCTTCTGCTTCAGGGGGTAGCTGAGGGGTCTGCTTCATTTTCAGAAGCCAACATTCTACATCTGACAGTGGCAATTGGGTGTTGAAAGAAGAAGTCATTTTTTTAGGTAGCATTTATGTATGAAAAAAATTTTAGAAGGGTAAGGAAGCTGATGCCCTTGTACTGAGCTGGTGGTAGTTTTACTACAGGATATTTGCACATATCTTCTTCCAGAACTGGTTAAGCATCCATTTTGTGTATCAAAAAAACTTCCTTGCAAAAGCTGGCTGGCTAAAGTGATGACATAAAAACGCCAGGAGTCACTGCTTTCCTCTTGTGACTGAAGGCAAAATGCCGTTTTCACGTGTTTAAAGTAGCATATGCTAGTGCACAGATGGACAATGGTGCTGACAGATAATTATCTGCACCCGTCTGCATAAATCAAGGAAAAGCTAAGACATGCTACATCTTTCCCTTAGCCCTGCAACGGAGGTTTTGAAATGCATGAGTGCACTGAGCAATGATTGTAGGCCGATGGCTAAAATATTCTGAGAAACTAATTGGGTTTGTAAGGAAATCTCATGGTGTCGTGGCAAGCTGGGCCCAGAAGTTAACACATCTAGTCATTTGGACAGCATTGGGCAAGTCATTTTTGAGAGCTCGAGCTATGTTTTGTTATCCTCAAGACCCCACATATACACCAGGGCTGTAGCTTAGCTCTAATGTAATTCCACTTCTCTGGGCCGTGGATATCTGGAGTCCTGCTTATTTTAGCCCGATGTTCTCCCAGTCTTCTCAAAAGGCAGAAACCTGGAGAGTGATCCAATGGAGAAGTGGACCCTGTAGACCAGGTTAATATAAGCCCACTGACAAGGCACGGGCTCTTTCCAGCCACATTTCCCATGGCTTGCTCAGAAGATTGCTTAGCCATCTATCAACAGTCTACTGCAGAAAACTCTCATTGTCTCCCTTGGGAATAGCCAAAAATTTGGCTACTAAGAAATCTCTTTGGATCACCTTGCTGGTGTGATTCAGTTACTCTGCTTGGAGGTGGAAGTTGTGCAAAACCACTTTTATGTGTGAAATGAAATGCCCTTCCCAGACTGTAACTTAAGGGAGACTGATGAGTGAAGTTGCTGTTAACAAGGTTGCCACAGGCACTGACAAAACTTTTTTGCTGTTTCTTAAACCTAGTTTTATACGACATGGCTAAGAACATTGGAAGAGCTTCAAGTTGCCTGATTTGTTCATGGTCAAGGGCCTGTCAAAGAAATGACTCCTCTACCGTAAGTTACGTACACATCTAAAAAATCCAGACTCCCTCCATGAACCCACAAGAAATTCCAGTGCTGTTGGAGAGGAAGAAACTCCAAGTACTTCCAATGCAACATCAGTGATATAAGGATCTAGCTCTGTTTTGATAGAAAATGTAGGGATTTTTAAGGAAAAACATGTAAAAAGTGGCTGTAGATACATTAAGGTTAGGAACTAAATGGAACATATTCCTTTCCTTTGCTCAGCAGAGTTGTAAAATAAATCCTTTGCAAGTCTTTCTGGTCCTTGGGTTACTCCATGAGTTTGAAGCTGTTCTTAGATTATCTTCCTAGGAATCCTAGGAAGTATCTTCCTAGGAAACTGATGGTGTTGTGGGAGTCAGGTTATCTGCAAGAGTGAACTTAATTCCTGAGGTTTTGTGACCACTTTATTACAAAAATGCTGTGTCTAAAAATGAATATGGTACATGAACCACTTTACTCAGTTTACTTCCAGTGGGAAGCTGACCTGTGGCCCTCAGATTTTCCCTTAGTCAAGAGATAAACAAATGCAAGTTCCCAGAAAGAGCTATCTTTATTACATCTAAAATAGAGCAATGCATGGTTTTTAATTTAATCAGTAATTTCAACCTCTCCAAGCTACCATTATGGCTTTCTGTGAAAGCTTGTAAAAATAAAAATATCTTAGATAAAAATAACACTCCCTCATTCTAACACTGTGGAGTGTCTCAGTACATATTTGGCACATCCTCTGAGGCTCTATCAACAACACTCCAAAATAGGCTGATGTAAAAGGCGAATTATAAAAGTAAGTGGCGTTTAGTGTCTGGTCCTGTATCCTCTGAGACTTCTGACATGCACTCAGTAAAATCTACAGTGCTCATAAGATAAAATTGTGGGCGTTAGAGGCTGGGCAGTGATGGTCAAGGTCAAAAAGAAAGGCATTGAATTCCTGTTCTGTTAAACTTTTTCACTCAACTTGATAGCAAAACCCAGTGTCTTCATTCTTTCTCAGATGTACTTTACAGATTACAAGTTTCTTCTGCTACATAATAGTAATAGGTATATATAGGATTTGTGACAGGAGAGCATTCTCTTGGTGTGGATGTGCATAACTTCATCAAAATAAATAAGGTCTGTGTAATTCTCAGATGTAAGCGACTTTGTTTGAAACCATCCTCCCTAAAATTGCCTTAAAGACTACATTAATACTTAATGATACTCCTCTTGCAGGCAAACCACTGTAAAATGCACTTTTTCAGCTTGTTTGTTTAAAGTAAGACTTGTGGAATGGTAACACCTCCCAACAACCAAAAGACAGCTGGAGGTCTGCTGGACTGAACCAGCAGCACTGATACCACTGCAGATGAAGCACACCATCAACATAATCCCTTTTTTTTTTTTTTTTTTTCTTTTTTTTTTTTTCTCCAGAGGCACCAGATGGCAGCATTTTTCCCTCACTGAGTGTGATCTCATCCTCTCGGATTCACTCCTGGGATCATCAGGCTTTGAGGCTGCGTAAACCACAATGACCTCAGCTGAACTGCACCTTCCCTGTTGCCACCTGCTCCTTTTTCCTACTTTTATTGGATGTGCAGAATCACATTCAGGTGGCCTGAACACAGTCCAGGCCCTTGAAGTTGTGGTTGCCTTTTGCCTGTGCAGGTCGGAGAGTCTAAAAAAGAATCATTAGCATACAGGTATGCAAAAATTTAGACCCAGAGAATACAGCTCTGACCTCTAAATTTTCCATATCCTCTAAATATTAAGTATCATGAAGGTTAGTTGATAGTCTGGTTTACTACATGCTCTTTTCCATACACACACATGCACAATGTAATATACTTGTTTACAAGCAAGTTCGGCGTGTATTCTTTTCTATCAATGCTTTATTCCTTGAATAATATTTCATTGTACACAATGAAGTTATGTATGACAAGTTATGTGCTACTAGACTTGTAACCTCTGTAGCAAGAACTCTGTTCTGGACAAATAATCTGAGATTATTCAGATTCATTTTTGAGGTGATTTTGAGGGATTTTGAGAACGAAACTGCAAGCTCTGTTTTTTTTTTTACAGTTACAGATGTAGCCTAAAACCTTGTGGGCTGGGAATTCTGTTATCTCACCACCCTCTGTTCTGCTTCTTCCCTTCATCCTCATGTTCTTGCTTTCCATGCTGCATTGTTAGTAGTTTTGTCTTAGAAGAGAAAAACCCACACATTATGTCCAGCTGTAAAAAACTATTCTTAAATCACCCACCTTTAAACTTGGATTCTCCAGCAATTCTGGGATGCAAATATTTATTTATTTGAACTATTTGACAGACATTGACAGCAGAAGAAAGGCTCTTTATCCAAAGTGGGGCTGGGTTGCTGGGCCCCAGAGGGTGAAGGAGTAGTAGCCCTGCTGGCTGCTGCTTTCTTTGACTGTTACTCCATCAGGTTGCTGGTGTTTCTGCTGTGGTGACTATGTTAATGCTTTACAAATGCTATGAGCTCAGCAGTAGACTATTTGGGGATTGTATAATTTATTAACTTCTGACAAGCAGGCCATTATTTTTTCTGAAGAACATGTGTGACAAGGGAATTTGGGTTTTGTGTTTTTTTTTTTTTTTTT
>VWYO01011550.1:2914-25537 GCA_013400275.1 Rhadina sibilatrix
ACTGCTGTCACACAATGAATCCCTCACACACACACACAGACACTGCTGTCACACAAAGAATCCCTCACACACACACACAGACACTGCTGTCACACAATGAATCCCTCACACACACACACACACAGAGCCACAGCCACCACTGCTCCTCAGCATGCAGGAAAGGTACTTGCTCGAGCACATGGATGCACACAGAGCAAACTGCATGTGCCAGTGTTTATTGAATTGTACTAGCAAAAGCTTCAGTAAGAGATATTTGCAGTCATGAACTCAGCAAAGCAAAAAAATAAGATAAATATGCAGTATTGATGTATCCCTCTTCAGGTAGAGGGTCTGGAGAACAAGGAGTCTGCAGATTCAATTTTTCCTGGGCTCTGATGACTTTGTGGTAGAGACAGGTGAATTGAAACCTGAGTAGGGTAACTCTAACCAGAGAGTGAGATAGAAATAAACAATATTATTCCTGGAAAGAAGGGATAGTAGCTGTCCCTCTGCCAAAGTGCACTCCAGCCCAGAGCCTATTAGCTGCTGATTCTTTTCTGGGCTCCACCTCCCAGTGTCAGGGCAACAGTCCCAGGTCTTGACGTCAAAGCTGCTTTTTGTTTGCTGCACAGATTTTCCCCTTGTGCAGGTTTAGCAGGCTGATGCACCAGAGCAGATGTGCAGAGAGCTCCACTCTGATCAGATCTGCAAGCTCAACACAAGCCTCCAAGGAAAGTCCTCTCCCCACATGACTAATATCAATCGTTCCAGTGGGGGGAGTGGGGAAAGAAAGTTCAGTGTGTCTAATTCGTTTTACGTCTGAGCCGCCCTTTCGCTAACCTTTCGTTCGATTTGTGCCCTGGGTTTTATCAGCTGTGGTTTTATCTTGCACTGTTTAGACTGCAAGTGCTGCCAAGCAAGGAGTCTTACCCTAAGTCTGAAAAAACAAGGCTGTAAAACTACTTCCTTAGCTATCAGATATATTAGGAGACAATCCTTACAGACATGGGGGATAAACTCCCAGTGTTCCAGAGGGTGCTCAGGGATGTCAGAGGGGGGATAAAGAACGAGACCAGGTTCTCTCACAAAATCCTTCCACCTCTCCAAAATTAGGACAGCTAGAACTAAACTGGTTGTTTTCCAAAGTTAGAAGAGCAGCCTCTCCTCCACTCTCCTGCAGGGTGACCTGGACACACACAGACTATTCCTTGTCCTTTCCATCCACCCCTCCCTGCCCCCAAACACAAGCTACCCAGTGGGAGCACGGGGGAAGAGGGACCTGCAGTAGAACTTGCTGTTAGGTCAGAAGCACTGACCTGCTAGAAGCACTTTAAGATACATCTATAGCAGTTACTGTAGGGTTATATCATTCCTAATATAAATTTGACACTCTTTTAGAACCTATAGGGTTTTTTTTTTAAAGGTCAATAAACAAGAGACCAAAAAAAAAAAAGAAAAAAAAGAAGAAGAAATGAAAGGAGCAGTCACATAAAGCACACAGAAATGGGCACAGTAAACACCTGCTACAGATTTCCAAGGGGACATGCCAGTCACCTCACATGCTCATAGTTAAGATCTGACCATGTCTGTAATCCTGTGACCCTGACATTGGCTAGGACACTCCACAACACAGCTTTTCTATTCCCCTGCCTCTGAGCATCTCCAGACCATCTTCCTCCACCTAAAGAAGAGGTCAAAGCTCTCACTCCTGTTCTCCAAACACAGATGTGCCAGGAGGCTCTCCTTGTTTCCCCTTCTGAAAGCTGGGAAACCTTTGGTATGTCTCAGCTTTGTAAGACACCCCAGCTGGTACTCTGTGATTCTTGCAGGAGTGCTGTTGCTGGCTTTGTACACCTGTAATTGAGTGAAAAACATGACTATTATCTCTGGCTGAGGCACGGGGCCAGCACTGCTGGGATGCAGCATTCCTAGGCTATTACTAGCTAACAAGATGAGCAGCATTTGCTCCTGCTAATGAACACAGAAACAAAACAAAACCAAAACAAACCAACAAAAAACAAAATGAAATTTCTATGATCTTTGCTGTCAGAACAACAGAAAATTCTATGCTCAACCCAGGCCTAAGTGCTTCATTCCTTTTAGAGTGTTGTTTTGGGAGGCAGAATGCAAGTTCCTGGTGTTTCAGTAGAGTCTGGTTGCACATGTTCCCCTTCTACCCTGCACAGAAAGCCAAACTTCTTAAAGAACTAATCCACATCCAGTTCCCTGGGACAAGCTATTCACTGACTAGTGTGAGTAAATCTTCATTTACAAGACACATCCTGGGTAGGAGGAGGGAGTTCTCACAGTCACACTTCCCTCCCCTGTCTCTCCCCTCCCCTGCCAAAGCTACAAGCACACAAACACAGGAACTCAGTGTCACATTTATTCTCTTGTCAGTGTTTTCAGAGAAGTCATCCAACACAGAATGGAAAGGCCTGCTCATTTCCACTTGCCCTCTACCAGCAGGGAGACACAAGCTGGAGGTCAGGAGGGTGATTTCCTACCACTGACACACAGGTGGTGTTGGGGGCAGATGTCACAAGTCCAGCAGCAGCTACAGCCTGATCCAGAGCTCTGCAGGGCAGTGCTACACCAAACCAGGCTCTGACTTTCTATCAACGTGTCCTGGAAACCCACATTGCCAGGCAGGTCACAGTGGAGATAAGCAGGACTTCTTAGACCTCATATGGATCCTTTCTCTTATCAAAGAGGCTTGACAAAATTGAGCTCTGGGGATGACTGGCAACCTGAACTTATTCATGTCACAAAGTACACTCTAGAACTAGGCTGTGATGCAGAGAGAGAATATTTCCAGGTACTGAAGAGGCAGCTATTTCAGTAGCTCAGCAATCCCCTCCCACTCCACTGAAGTAGGTGAGCAAGTGCACAAGGCTTATTCCAAGTGCTCTCAATGCAGGAGTCAGCTCTCAAGAGCACAATAGAACAAATGCTCAGAGTTGGGGTGTCAGGGTGGAAAGCTGCATGGGACTGGTTATTGGCCTTCAGGCTGCTCATCCCCCACAGAGTCATATTTTTCAACCTCTCCCTGTCACTATGAGGGCTGAGAATATGCTCAAAAATAATAATAATAAAAAAAGAAATCCTATCCTAGACTATCTCATGTCAAAAGAGACTTATAAATCCAGAGGCTTGAAGAAAAACAGCAACTATGCAGGGAGAATCCCCAGATGCTGGAGACTGAGAGCTGGCACCAGCCTAAACTAAGAGCCAGCAGCAAGGCAAGCCCACCATCATTGCTCAGAATATCTGGTTTTAGTAATCAGCAGGCTCCTGGGCAGGATGTCTGCCACAGCAGCTCTGCCCACTCCCAGCTCCTGCTTCTCTCCATTCCAGACTCAGATGATGCAAGAAAAAACTGCCAGTCACAGGAGGATGATCACTGGTGCATTTAATTTGTAGATAAATGATGGGGTATTTCCAAATGAAATAATAGAAACCAGCCATGTAACTGAAAGTGCTCAGCTACATCCCAGCTGTCTCAGGGAGCCAAACAAAGTCCTGAGCAGTGAGTGGCTCTTCATACACTGCCTGCTGAGCAGAACTGCCTTCCCATCCCAATTCAGAACAGACAATGAGCACGGGGCAGGCACTCTCATGGCTCAGAGGCCATGGCTGCTTCGACTTCCCTTTATCACTTTTTTTCTTGTGATGTTGGTGAAAAGACCCAAGGAGACAGAAGTCCTGGGAGGAAGTGAGTCAGGAAACCTGTACCATGTTTCAGGGGAAGTGTGACTCAGAGTGCTCAGAGCAGAGCTCGCCTCTCCCTGGTGCCCTGGAGGAGGTGATAAGATTGTGTAATCCCCAAGATAACTTGCTGCACATCCTAATTCTGCTGATCCTCCCAGGGGAGGGGTGCTTCTGCCGA
Organism: Rhadina sibilatrix; assembly: GCA_013400275.1. NCBI lineage: Eukaryota > Metazoa > Chordata > Aves > Passeriformes > Phylloscopidae > Rhadina > Rhadina sibilatrix. The sequence goes on from VWYO01011550.1 coordinate 6,783, forward strand.
GTACTGTACATTAGCTGATTTCTTAGAATAAACTGTGACAGCTCCCTGTGAGCTCATCGCGTGGGAGGGGGTGCTGGGCTCCCTGCCTGTGCTCTCTAAAGAACCAGGAGCAACAGAAACACCAAATTTATCAAGAGCACAGCAAAGACCTGGCAAACCTTGATTGGTCTGTTTGTTCTTCTTCAACACATGGTGTGGGGACAAGAGTACTTGACAGCCACAGAGGAACCAGCTATAAAGCAGAGGGAAGGATAAGAAAGAGAATTTAAGAAAGGAGAGGACAGAAGTGGACACAAGAAGGGAGCAGGCAGTCTGTGCTGCTCAGGACTGGGGAGGAGACAGTCAGGAGCACAAGATACAGGAGGAAAGAAGCCAAGAGTGCAGGCCAAGCAAAGGGAAAGAGAAGGGCAGGGAGGATGGAGATAAGATCGCAGGGAGAGCCCCTTGGGAGTGATGAGGAAAGAGCAGTGATAACAAAATGCCCCTGGGATGGAGAGCAAAGAAACCTCTCACTGAGGGAAAGAGGCCTCTGGCCCTTCTGAGTTCTCAAGTACACACCAGAGCCAGAGCTTGTGCTTCTGGGTCTCTGCTCACCTCTAAGTGCCATTCCTGAAAAACAACTAAAACCTTAAGGCCTGGGGATGCAACAAGATGAAACCATCTCCCTTTCCCATCCACACAGGATTCTCTCTCTCTTTTCTCCTGGCATGAGCAGTGCTAGCACTCCTAAACTGTGCCACTACAGCACCTGGTGCAAAGGGTCTAGGACACCAGTAGGCTTCTGGAAATTTCTGCTGTACAAGTAAAGCTCACAGGCACCTTTGGGAATTTGATGGCAGCTGCACTCTCAAACTCCAACTCTCTGCTTTCCGGAGACCCTACAAAATTGTTTGGCAAACAAGCTACTAAATACGAATGAAGAGAGAAGGAAGCAGGAGCCTGCAGTGATCAAACCATCCATTTCAGAGACTTTTACTCTCAGGTGAGGGGCAGCAAAGCTTCTGGCTGAGACTCAGAAGACCTAGAGCTTATTTCCCTTTCTGCCCAGACCTGTCAGCTATCCTGAGACAAACCACTTGTGCACCCCGGGCTTCCAGGCCCCCTTTCCCCCTTTATTTGCCTCACTGGTATCAAATACAGGCTTCCTGGGAGATGGCTTCCTGTAACATCAGATGCATCCCAGACTGCAAACTGCTGAATGGGTCTGTAATGGAAATGATAATGAGCACTTTGGGTTTCAAGCCTCCTATTTCCAGGACAATTGTCACAGCTCATATGACCAAACATCCCAGGGCTAGCAAGGCTAGCTATCCACAGGGAAGAACTGTGTCTGGGGACCGTGTGCTGGGGAGCAACTGACCCTGCAGCTTCTGGTTAAAAAAGAGGAACATTTTAATCATAAAATGTAAATCAAAGAAAATTCTCGTTCTTCACCCATGAAAATTCCAGGCTGCTGGAAAACAAATTTGTTGGAAGTTTGTGAGTGTTATCATGGGCTCATTCCTTATTTCACTGTGATCAGCCTGTTGTCAGAAATAGGATGACTGTATTTTATTCTTGTGGGTGTTATCTGCAAGGCCACAGTGCAAGGTCCAAGCCCATCAGTATCATGTCTGGTAAGTGTGTGGTATTTATTCTGCACCCTGCAAACACTCACCCAGCTTGTGAGCACAGCATAGGGATGGAGCTGTGTCCAGACAAGCAGATACACACAGATTTCTGTTTAAATTATGTTTTGTGGGCCTGACTCAGCTGCTGACACCTCCTCACCACACAGGATGCCTGCAGTCTTTTGCAGCAGCTCTGTTTTTCCCCTTTAATCTGTGCTAAAAGGAAAATATCAGGTGGAAGCTATTTTTCTAGTTAGTGTTTTTCAAGATGCTGCCTGGCCTAGATCAATTCCAAGAACTGAGGCAGTCAAACAAAGAAACCCTTACAGGCTGATCAGCAGCATGAGCGTTGCTGCTCTGGCAACTTCCCACGCTGCAAGAAGAATGAGCACAAACCAAAATAAGACCACACGCAACAGAAGGGCTGAGCTCTGCACTCAGGAGCTGCCAGTGACAGCACCTCCAGCCCCTCTGCACCCCCACAGCTCCAGCACTGTGCCCCTGCTCCCCTGGAACACACACTCCAGGAGAAAGCTGCTGCTCCAGGCAGCTGCCCAGAGCAGGTATGGGAGCAGGCTGCAGATGGTCACTCAGCTCCTTCCCCAGAGGCCAGAGCCTCACACAGATCACATCCCACAGCCTCTTCCCTGCCTCACAGGACTATGGGATGCTGGCTCTGAAGCCTGAAATTCAACTGAACAGCAGTGAAATCCCTTTAGGGAACAGGATGGGGCAAAGCAGAGTCTTGTAAGATCCAAGTGCTTCAGCTCTTCTTCCTTTACCCTCCATGACAGAAAATCAATCAATCAGCCACTTCCATGAACTGTGCACAGGCACAAAAAACATCTCTAGAAGTTGCCTCATTACATGCAGCTACCAGGGTTTTGCCAGCCCAGGTTACCCCAACACCTTCTCTCCTCTGGGTGTCCTGTGCTAGATGCCCATGCTGGCACTCATGACAAGTTTTTCTTTCCCAGGTTACTGCAAAGAGGACCTGAAATCAGGGGCCAGCTCACATCAGAGCTCCACTGAGAAAGTGAAGTATCAGTGATGACCTGTGTCAGTTGAGAAGTCTGAGCCAATTTTAAGCACAGGGAAAGAAATGGATTTTTTTTTTTAATCCCTTGAATAAAGAAAGCAAAAAACATCGAAAGAGCAAAACCTTTGGACTATTTCTATTAATTGCATCCATGGAAATAACACTAGACATGCCTACATCTGCCTGTTCTGCTCACTGTAAGCTGTTTCCTGATCTCATCAGACTCAGCTAAATTTGGCACTGGGGCTATGGCTGTGACATTCACAGCTGGGGAATAACAAGCTTTGAATCAGTCTAAGTAAGGAAGCAAATGAACCAGTGCATTTCCAGTGCTCTGGTAACAGATTGTGTTTATGGAGATCTCTGTCTGGGGACCCCACAGGCACTAATAAACTCTCAGGATGCCCAGCTGAACCACAGTATCAGTATACCCTAAACTACTCAGGGAAACTGAGGCACTGGAGAACCATCAGGCAACAAGAAACAGAATCCAAATTACAGGATCATAAACTATAAACTCCTCCTCTCTATCTGTAACCCTCATAAAAGTAATTTCATTTAACTGAATGGAATTTACCCAATGGCACGGTTGTTATATGGTTCTAAAACCACAAAATCAAACATTCTGTGTATCAGCACACAGCACCAAGCTGGAATTGCCCTCTCAAGGTTTTTCTTAACTAGGGCAGTTCTGGGGAAGTCTGTGGCTGAGCTCTCTGCTGTGCAAAAGACACTTCCCTCACTGAGCACAGAGGAGGACACGGCCACTGGTACAGCCTGGCTGAACAAATGCTCTGCTTCAACCCTGATGGGCAAAAACCCAACAAAAGAGGTCCCAGCATAAAGCTGGACAGCCTGAGTTACATCAGGGATGCATTTGCTGATGGTGTGACACTGCAATTCAGAGTGGCTTCCAGACACACGGCACCTTTCTTGTATTGGTGCAGTGAGGGTTAATCCTGGCTAGTGAACAAGCAGGATCAAGATCAGCTCATCTTTTCCACTGAAGCAGAAAGGCTACAGAAAATGCTGTTTTCTCGATGCTCCTTGTCTCAGTGACTTCCAGGAACAGTGAGCTAAACTCAGCTGCTCTTCCCAGCACCAGCTGAGGGGGCGGCAGGGGATGGAACATCGCCTGTTCTTGGAAGGCAGGAAAAAATAAGGCTCTGGCAGGGCTGAGCAAACTCTCCTCTCTCCCCCCTCCTCTCCCCAGAAGATTCTTTTCAGCATCTCTTAATGCCTCACAGTACAGCTGGGTTGGTTTTCCTTTTAGCATCAAGCAAACATAAGAGCAATGCAAGAAGGCAATTCTCAAGCAGAGAGAGGTGAAGTTAATCAAATAAATAACCAATAAGCTCATCTCCATGAGCTTCCACATCCCCCATGATCTCGCTCAGTTTAGTGAATGACCTACTGTACTTTTTAACATTTTCCTGCTAGATAAACACAGAAAGTTATAGAGCCATGCAGCTCACAGAAACTATTTTTGGCTGCTTTATCTTCAAGCATTATGAATTCCAAGGGATGATTGGATATTTGGACTTCTCCCAGCCTAGCTGACTGTGAAGGGAGCAGACAGTAACCTCATTGCTATTCTTCTGTGGAAACAAACATCTTTTAGAGATGACAAGGATCTGGCTTGTAGGTACAGCACTCTGAATGAGACCCAGAGAAATGGAGCAGTCACCAGCTGTGAGGAATGTGAGAATAGCCTTGAGGCACAGAAAAAAGGAAAACAGGAACCAGAATGAGTTTGTTTCAGGGTTCCCCACAAGCTGCCCTAGAAATACAAGGCAGCAGCACAGAGTTGTGAATAGAGGGAGAAATCTGCTGCAAAGTTTGCAGTCAGTGGCACAGCTGGGTGAGAATTCACACAGCTTTTTAAAAATTCAAGCCTGACCTTGCTGGAAAACACAAGAAATCCTGTGTCAGCTGTGCTGGGAGGTGTGACACCAGTGTGCCTGTGTGTGTGCCTCAGCTGGGCACTCAGCAGTGGGTGCCCTGAGCCAGCCCCAGGGGGTGGCAGTGAATGAATGTCCCCGGGGGTGGCAGTGAATGTCCCCGGGGGTGGCTCCGAGTGTTGCTGCCATCCCAGGACAGAGCCTGGCCCGATGCCACCGGGGGCTGCCCAGGAGCTGCCACCCAAGATACAGGAGCTGCTCAGCTCACAGATAAGGCTCTGTCTCCACTGCAATCAGTCCCTCACTTACTGCAAGTGCTCCATGCTCTGGTTTTGTGTGTGTTGGGTGTTCCTTCAGCTGCTGGACAGAAGGAAAGTTCCAGCCTGCCTGGTGACACGGGATGCTGGAGGGCCCTGCCATGCCAAGGCCACACGCCCAGGTCTGGGAGACAAGCAGGCTTCCTTGCTGTCTAACATGGATTTTAGGGATATTAAAAACCCACCAGGGAATAGCACAGAAAGCAATGTAGAGTGAGCAGGAAATCACAAGACCAGCTTACAGGCGGTTGAACATTTTCCTCTCTCTGATTTTCAGGTTCTCAAGCAACAGCTTAGAGATTGAAGCACCCTGCTGTCCCTCCAGGACTTCTGAACTCCACAGCATGACACACCATTTATCTCTGCTCCCTTCAATTAGGAGCAGGAAGCAGAGAACTGGGCATTGGGCTCATTTTTAGCTGTGCCAAACTGATGACCCAGCTCCTTGCCTATAAATCAATGTAGATGTGCTCATTTATGCTCTGTGAGAAATTGGTTCATTAGCTAGAATTAAACAGAGGCCCAAACCATGCCATTTAAACTTGAACAGTGCTCTTGAACACCCTGTTCTGCCCTGGATCTGGGATTTGCTTGGTGCTTTCCTATATTTAGCATACAGTAATGTAATTGAAGCAATAAAATTAGACCCACAAATAGACTGGTTTCTCAGTACTTAATCAAGGACCTTTTCCTAGAACTGCAGAGGGCTGAAATTAAAAGAAAGGAATGTGTGGTAATCAGCCCCATGGAGGAAGGAGGAAACCACCATGAGTTTAAACTCCAAACACACACTCTGGCCAGCTGAATGTACCCTTGTTTAAATTAAATGTGGCTTTACAGTGACCCAGGCCAGGGTCACACTGCATGAAGCACTTGAGAATGCACAGCCCACGTACAGGGAATTAGTGAGCAGATACAAATCATGGTCTGCAAGTCACTGAACAATAAGAATGTCCTTGGAGCCCCCATCTATAATGGATGAAGGAAACAACAGCTCCAAGGTACCTCTGCAGTAACAACTACCTCTGCAGCAATGCTAATCTGTCAGTCCTGACAGTTTGTGAACAGCAACAGGTAAAGAAGTGACTGAAAGACAAAGCCAATGTGCAAATTGCATAAACAAGGCAGCAGTCACACTGCAGCTAGAAAAATGGCAGGAGCCTGCAGCACAGCACTTGTTCAGATTCACTAGTAACAGGTCTTAGAAGATAAACTGGAAGACTTAATTTTCTGGCCTTTTCTTCTGAATAATTTTACTGGGGGAGTGCTAAATAGGAGAATTACATTTGAAAAGAATTATTTCCTATTACCAGTTTTCATGTGATTATTATGAAAAATATCCTCTTTACATTCCAGCCTAACAACTGCTAAAAGAATAGGACAAAGAAAATATTCTGTAAGCAGAAACACAGTCAGACATTTAAGAAGTGCTGAAATGCTTCAGAAACTGCAAAGCTTGTGGCTGACATCTGGAGCTTCATTTTTATGGATTTCTGCAGTACCAGCACCCCAAACCTCACAGTGGCAGTTAGGACATGCAAAGACTGATGCAGAGCTAACACCTAAGGAGGTATTTTAAAATGTATTTTCAAGCTGTATTTCCCAGCTTTGGCAATACCCTTGAAGAGGTCAGCTGCACCTCCCCATCTCTTCTGCTCACAGCCTGCAACTGTTCTGCAAACAGATGGAAAGCCTGTCATGCTCCCAGTATGCCCCTAAAAACATCCTCCAAGCAGCTTTTGCCAAAGAAGTTTTAGGACTGAAGTTACTTCCCAGATGTAGAAGTTACTGATTCCTGGAAATTTTTTTCTGCATAACATGGGATCTCTGCTAGATCAGACAGATAATGTAGAGAGATTAAGAGTTTCCATGAACTGGTTTCATTTACTGCATTCCCACCCCCAGAAGATAAGGACAAGCAGGGCCTCCAGGCTCACTCCCCTCCCTCACCCTGCAGAGAAAAAGCAGCACTGGGCTCCAAAACTGCATCTAAAAATCACCTACTGAAAGCTCCAGATACTGAGAATTGATTATGTAAAGCTGCACCAGGAAAAGCATTCCTTTTGTGGTGCAGATCTTTTCCAATGCAGGTCTACAAAACATTACAGTGTAATTAAGCTTCCATAAATACTAATAATTCCATTTGTAATTCAATTTCTAGTTCCTACCATTCATCCAATAATTAATATTGCTTTTACATCAGCATTGCAGATACCAGCCTGATAATAGGAACAAAAGATTAGGCTGAGAAGCTCATTTGTAATGAATGGAGATGAATAACACCAGGTGCAAAGAGCAAGAGTACAGAAACTGAATGCCTTTATCTCAGAGCTAACTATAACACAAAGGCCTCTCTATCTGATATTCACAGGTACTGGCATTTCCTAGAAAATTGAGAAGAAATAATTTACCCTTAAATTATGAAACACTCACTGAAGATGTCAGTACATCTGAAAAATACACGTTAAATAACAATTCAGGGAAAAGCACTCCAGCATTTTAAGAAAAAACAAATTACCTTCCTAGCAAGGCAGCATTGAGGACATAAAGTGGAATTACCACCTCTGCCATTGTGTTGAACCCATCCAAGCAGAGGCACAGCAGAAACTGCAAGACAAAGCTGATGGGGAGGTGGAGGATTGTGCATATATCTATATATTAAAAATACAATAAATATCTTTTGTCATATAATTGAAAGCAGAATGAGCATGTGAACAGTGCAATGTGAACAGTGTAAGTGTTTCACCCTTAGCCTTCTTGACAAGGGAGAGAAGCAGACAAAGGCTGTTCCTTTCATGAGGTTTCCCTCTCCTGCTCCACCCTTTTGCAGTGAGGAGCTCAACGACTTGAAAGCAGCACCCAGACGTGTCTGTCTTGTGTCTTTGAAGCTTCCTTGGGCAGCATTTCACCCTTTTATGCTCCAGTTTGTTATGCAGGACCAGTCTGGGCTGCCAGATCCCATCCAGGCCTCCAGCTCATAGCAGAGAAGCCCCAGTGGAGACACAGACAGCACACAGAACCCTCCTGGAGTTCATCTTGGGAATCCTGCCCTGGAGTAAGTACAAAGGTGGGAAAATTCCCTCATTTCACAGGCTGCTCCACAGAGCATCCAAGCCCTGCAGCTGGACAGTCCATGGCAACCCCAAAAGCTCACCTGCAAGCAGACCTTTTCTTCAGAGGGAGGCTCCAAGCTGTACTGACTCCATGCCCTCCTCCTTGCCCATCAGAGGAGGAATTACTGACTTCAGCATCTGCATCATCACTCAGAACATTTTCACAGGAACTGAATTCCTATGTAAGCAGGAGCTTAACTCACTGGTGGACAGAATATCCACTAATAAACAGCACAGGACCACGCCCACTACCAGTGAATCCAAAATCTACATTGCTTTGGGAAATGGTGGCCTGGAACCTCAGCCAGCCCATTTCTCTCTCAAGTCAGCAGCACTTTGGGGCTTTTCTTGATCCAGAGCCTTTTTAAAATTTATTTGATTCCATGACTCCAAACAACCTGTTCCTAAAGACACTGACTTGTCATTCTGTCCTGTAAGAGTCATGAGAGGCTGCAAATCCAGCAACCATACAAAGAGATCATCTCCCTCAGGGCTTCTCCCTAAGCCCACAGAGAAAGAGGGAGACAGGGAAGGAGCCACTCACTCTGAACCCCCCATGATTGTTTTGCTTTGACTAATCCAGTTTTCCTATTGGCACATGAAAACCCCACCATCCTGGATTTCCCCACTATTAAGAACTGCCACATGCACACCACCTATCCTCTCAACACCTCTGCTGGAGCTCTTGTTATCTGAACATGTACTTTCTAAAATGCTTATTACTAGTTAGTACTTTATAATACTTTTCTTTTCCTGGTGCCTAATAATTGAGAAATTAATTCATTGTCCTCCTGTGAGTTTAGTGTATTATTCTGCTGTCATCCAAACATGGATCAGAAATACTTACTAAATGCTTCTACTTATTTTCATCATCATTAATAATTGCAGCATTTCCATTTCAAAGAGACCTTATACAATTCCTTTTTCTGTTTCAAGCAGAACGTTTAAATTCTTTAGCACCCTTGAAGATAGCAGTCAAGGATAATTTTACATTTTCATTTCTAGTTTTCTGCACTTCATTTCTAATTTATATTAACTGTGCTCAGCTCACCCTCCCCTTCCACACTGCTTTCATTTTTTTGTTCCTAATGCTGTCTTCACCACTGAACAATGATCAGCTTTTATGAAGATAATTCTTTTCTGAGGGCAAATCATACTTCTTTGCATTGTTTTTAAAGAACACCTAATTCTAATATTGTGTTCTTACACAACACTTGCCAAGTTTAACTCAAGAAGTCTTTTAACTTTGCTTAAGTTACATGTTATGGTATTAGCTGGGGGAGTCTTCTTTTTACTCAGGTTTACCTTTAACAAGGTCACAGCCGTGCAGCCACTACCAGCTTCCAATCCAGCTCTGAAATCCTTTGCTCCCAGATGTGCTGGGTCTGTTAAAACACTCTTTAATGGTTTCTTGGAAGTCCACACATCACATCAATCCTTCCACCCTGAGAATCTGCACCTGCTGATTTGTGTAACCAACCCCCACATGTTTATCTTCTCAGGATGCACATTCCTGGGCTCCTGCTGTCACTGAGTCAATGTGGCACAAGGGACTAACACCTTCACCCCCAGCACTGGGTGAGGACATTGCTGCTCTCCTTGGCATGCAGAGCATCCTCCCACTGCTCTCACTGGTGCTGGACTTAGAAGTGTGCTCCAAAAATGGGTGTGAAATATTATGGCTGGAAAACTGCAGAGAGGGATGAAGCAAGAGCCTGAATTCTGCACAGTGCTGATCCTGACACAGGCTGACAGCTGGGGATTGAGACCCCACTGCCTCAGGGGGACTGAGGCAAGGACAAAAGGAAAGGAAAGGGATCATCAGTGAAAGGAGTAGAAATATTTTCTTGAGTCTCTTTTGGCACAAAACCCTTCTAGGTGGAGGCAAGAGGAAAAAACAAGAATGGAAAAGGATCATATGAACAACATATCCTGAAAAGCTTTTAACTCCTAGGACCATGAGTATCTTATGCCACCCAATAAGAAATTATTGTTCTCAGTCTCTGATGAAGTGTTTGGTCAAACTGTTCCCTCCTGGCACCTTCACTGAACCATCCTGTGCAAAGACAAAGGCAAAACCAACTGCACAAGACACCTCCAGCAGGCTGCTGTTAGGCCCATCAAGGATTAGAAAAGCACACAATGGGAGGAAGTACATGACACTAAAGGCACATCTCCCTAGAGGTATGAAACAGCCCCTCTGCAGCTCTGCCCTTAACTCCAGGACTGATGACATGTGTCAGCAATACCTGTGGTGGCTGCTCCTGCTGCCTGTGCACTAGAGCAGCACAAATCTAGGAACCCCTGGCACAGTTACAACCACAGGCAGAATTTCTCTTTGCTACCACTTAAGGCAGGAGGAGTTCTGAGAAACTGCTGCCACATGTTCATTCTATGACTCAGTGCTTAACCAGCAGCTCTTACTCAGTACTGGCTTCATTTTCAGGGTGATTGTAGAGCAGGGTCCCACAATCAATGCTTTGCAGAGGAAAAACCAGAGCTGGGCAACTGTGGCAATACTCATGTCTATGAAGATATCTAAATGTTCTTCTGGCTACAAATGAATAGGAACAGTGGTACTCAGGAAGGCTTCTGTCCTTTGGGTCTCACTTAGCCCCTCTTATCAGAGAAAAGTCTGTCCCAAAGCCTTCAAAAGCAGCCCACATCACCTCTGAGACTCTGGTGACAGCCTGGCTTTAGCAAGCAGCCACCACTGAGGTCAGTTTAGCTGTCTGACACCTCACCCGTGCCATGTCCATACTCTCAGTGCTGTCACTCTGTAAGGGGTGAAGGGCCACTTTCACCACAAACCCACAAGGCACCTTCCCTTCCCCTCACTGGCCATACCTAGTGGTGGAGGTCACAGAGGTCTCCAGCCACGACTCACTGACAATCATCAGGAAATTCTGTGCTGATGCCCAGAGTAAAAAGGTGTCTTTGTGGGTAAGTTTTTCCAGGTCAGCACCCTGACCCTCCATCCAGGAGAAAGGCACTGAAATTCCATGCTCTGTAAAATTTCATTTTACACTGAAATTCCATTCCTTCCACTCAGAGGGAACTTAGAGGAGGAGTGAGAATGCTTGGCATAATGGGAAACATCTTTGAGGAAACCAAGGAGCTTCTGTTCCACTTCCTTGTTCTCTTCTGACCAGCCCTTATGTTTCATGCACACAGGTAGGGCTGGATTTGTTTCCTTTCACTACACAATGGAACTGAGAGACAAAACAGCAACAACCCTGTGCTGATACAGTTATCTTGGGAAGTCAAAGCTTTCACCTAGGTTAATGGGGGAATGAACACCAGGAAAGGGGATATATTCACTTTTCAGAGAATGCTACAATTAACTGCACCACTAGAAATTAATATTAAGCACAATTCTCCACTTCTTTCCCTGCTCACAGAGACAAACAGTGCTATTGAGGAATAAATTTTTGGAATTAATCAACACAAAGTCAATACAGCACCATTTTGCTGCAAGCTACTGCAGCCTCATCCCCACTCTGTGCTGAGCAGCACTGACCCTGCCACAGCATCTCTCTACCACTCTGTCAGGGAGAAAAGGTCAAACAGATGAAAAATTAACCAGTACCTGCTTTGAGACACCTTTACTCTGCCAGAGATGTGAAGGAGCACTTCTGCAAAGCAGACCTTGTGCCCAAGCTACTCCAGGCACTCTCTACCTGAGACCAGCTCCTGATTTACACCCAGCACCCCCTCAAACTAAACACCAGGAGCAAGCACTTAACAGCCCTCACCAGCCAGGAAAAGGCCATTGGTCACAGGTGTTCCCACTTACCACATCAGTCATTAAACACTTCACACAGAAGTCAACCATGCCCAACATGGGCCAAGCTCAGTGCAGAACACTGGCAGAACCCAACAAACAAATAAACCAAAATGCAAATAATCTGGTCATTGTTTCTGCTGTCACTTAAAAGAGAATGAAAAAAACCCTCAAACTAAACTCTTTGATGTTCTACAACCTATGACACTGTGTGTTACTTCATAAATGCAGCTCTTGGATCTCATTCAGGTAAAGTCACTGAAAAGCCCAGGTGTTTGATGTGAGCTGTCAGCTTCAAGTGAGATGCCTGCCAGCAGAGCCAGGGGTGTGGATACAACACCCACATGAGCTGGTATGATCAGAGCAAGGGATCCTCCAAACCATTCAGCAGAGATTTTATCAGAGCTGGGCAGGCACCAGGCAGGGCCTGAGTCACTTGGCAGGAGTCACCTACCATTAACCCCTGCCAGCAGTATTGGTTTGAAGGTGGAAAATTACAGGTGTGTTGCAGATCCAGGCTGTGTAACAGGTCACTCTGAGGGGTTGTGCTGCAGCTGCTTCAGCAGCTGTCAAAGTGAACTGTGAAGGTGTGAAGCCCTCAGAAAATGGGTAAAACAAGAAGCAATACACCTTCACAGTAACAGGCTAGAAGCACCTCACACAAATATCACTGTGATCTTCCATGGCATTTGCAGCTGAGCTTAACTTTTACTAGATGATGGCCTGTCTCTGTGTGATATCCCTTACTCTGAGCCAGTGAAATGAAAAGCAAATGCCTGCAGGGACTGCTTCTCCTGGTCAGCATAGAGGAGTCAGAACAAAAGGCACAACCACTGAGGCTGGAGTAATTCCTGATTTGTCCAGTTCTTTTCAGAGTGATACATCATGTTAGTTCACTTCCTCAAGCAGATTTCTTCTCCAAGGTCTGGCACCAGTGCCTTGAACACAGATTGCAGCATCATGCAAACATCTCTTCCTTTTTGTCCTTCCTGATTGTTCAGCTACATTTAAATCTCACCTTGCTGACTGCTGCCCGGACTCCCTTGCAGTCAGATGTACAAAAGAAGTGTCAGTATCTGTCTTGGGTTGCAATGCAAAATGTAACCAAAAGTATGTATTCTATCACCAGCTGTTAAAACCAGGTAGGGCAGTTTTCTTTATCTCTTCCAGGACCCATCCTCTCTCCAGGGAATATCTGCTGTAAAAGGGCCATGGAAGCTCACTGCATGACTGATGAAATTCCATCAGCCCATTGGGAGAGGCTCCACCCAGGGGGAGGAGCCCAACATTCCTACCTGGATAAAAATCTAAGATTTAGAATGCCAAGGCAGCCTGTTTCCACTGGATTCCCAAAAGAAAACAGGACCCATCTCACCACCACTAGGTCTTCAGAAGAAAACTACACCCTTCTACAGGATCATTGCTTCAATAGAACAGAACCTCATCTGTCACTCCCAGAAGACTGCAGCCACCATTTAATTAGACACAAGGTGTCAGACTGTATTCTGACTCTGTCAGTGTGGGGTTATTTTGTACTAGTTCATTTTATTTAAATTTCCTAGTAAAAACTTGTTATTCCTATTCCCATATCTTTGCCCGAGAGTCCCTTAATTTCAAAATTATAATAATTTGGAGGGAGGGTTTACATTCTCCATTTCAAGGGAGGCTCCTGCCTTCCCTAGCAGACACCTGCCTTTCCAAAGCAAGACAGATTTTTGGCACCCAATGTGGGGCCCGAGGGCATCAAGAGGAAAAGGGTGAAAAAGGAATGACAATTCTTTAGTGACCTAATTTTTTTGTGTGCAAAAACCCTCACAACCCACAGGGGAGCCAGAGGTTGAGATCATCACCGAGTCCCTGTCATATAAAAGTCTCCATAATCTGCAAAAAGGCACTATCCATAATCCTAAACAGAGAAGTAGACATTAAAATCTCCCTCCTCCTTAGGAGCTGGGCACTGAGCTCTGTATTACCAAGACTCTAGAAGCCCAGGTATAGCCAGGAAAAGGAAAGATGGGGGTAATCCCCACTTCCTGCTGCCTTCTTCTTCAATTCATTAATCCACCTTCTAATCCATCTGCTCCTTCTTTTGATCTGCTGCATCTTCACACTGAGACTGCAAGCAGTGACTGAGCTGAGCATGGGAGACCCTCCACATCCAAAGACCAAGATTCTCCCCCTCAGATATTTTCACAACAAAGTGGTATCATCAAAATTTGATGAGGTGGCACTGGTTATAACTGACACATTCCAAAACCAGGCTCACATCACTTGAATCTGAACAAAGCCACAGAGTTGTGCCAAGTCCCCTCCTGCCACACTCCCCATCTACCATATGGAAGGATGTTTATAAATCCCCAGGGCTGGCCTGTCTTTCAGAGAAAGTGGCAAGGTCCAGTCCATTGGGGGTTGGAACTCTGCACTGCAGAAGTAGCACCAGGCTCCCAATGCCTTATGGATAAAGGCAGAGCTTGTCTTAGTTCCTCACCTTTCCTTCAGAGCAGGAAAAAACCATCTCAGCACAAGTGACCAACTGCACTGGCACAAAGAACCACCAAGCTGCCAAGCTGAGTGTGGAGACAGGAACAGCTTGTGGGAACACAGGAGATGGGGTGTGCTTTGCACCAGTGCTGCACTTCTGTCCTGACTGAGACACAAATGGGGGATATAACTTCTAGGATAAAGGCCTTTCATTATTCAGTGCAGGGATTTTATCCCTTTAATGGAAACATCTTGACAATCATTAGTAGGAGCATTCAGATTACAGGGCAACAGTAGCTGTGTTTCTCAATTTATCTCATGCAACACACTCCAAACTTTGTTTTGACTGAAGAAACTGTTCTGAGTGCCTTCAGTGGGATTTATGAACACACCTTTGGGCATTCATTTACTCCACCCTGTATTGCTTACTGTCCAACTGAGGCTGATGCAACCAGAACTGGACAGGTTTGAGGAGAATCTCATTGCAACAACCCTCACCCCTGGCACCAGTGGAAAGTAGGAAACTCAGCTTGAGGGAGGAGCTGAGCAGATGATTCTGATAAGATAAGCAGAAACTGTGGTAAAAGGACCCCTTCATTGGGAAAAAAACACATTGAAGTTTCTTTCAACCCAGTTATGGCTACAAACCAGCAAACACCATTCACCTTTCACCTCTTACTGGAGAAGTCTGCCTGAGTTGCTCTACATCTGCCTCTCCACCCAGCTGAGAGTGGGGTCTGATACCCACTGGTGGCTTTCACAAGCTCCCAGGTCTGTAGGGCAGCCCTGTGGTTGTGTGAAGCAGGCAAAATGGGATTTTGTGCTTCAGTCCTACAGGCAGCAAAGACGTGGCAGTGACACAACACAAAGAGACACGGAAAACATTTTTCAAACATTATTCCAAGGGCACTGCCACTCTGAGGGATTCTCAGTATGATTTACAGAAATATACAAACTCTTCAGGATCCACTGTTCTCAGCTCAAACACCTGCAAACTCCTGGAAGTTTCAAAACGGAGTGTGTACTCAGGGCAGAACTCCAAGTTTACAACTGCTAATTTTGCAGAATTCTTTCAGTCCTCTCTCACATCCACTACTGTTGATTACATCCACTGCTCTGGTTTGGAGTAAACAGTAGCAAAAAGGGAAGGCAAGTGAGATTTCAGCCCTTTGTTTCTATTACTGTTGTTTGCCAGAACTAATATAATAAAAATAGCCCCTCAATGGGCAAGTTTCTTACATTAACTAAGAGAATTACCAAGAAAGGGCATGAAACCAGTACAACACAAGCACCTTCCTTGGTTTCAGTTAAGATGTGAGGGAAAGAAGAGGAAGAATGGAGCAGAAGAGGAAGGAAAAAAAAACAAACCATGGAAAGAAATACAGAACTCTGTGTTGACTATCCCCTATACAGATTATTCTCTATGTTAAATTGACAGAAAGTACAAAAGAATTTGGGGGAAGTATCAGAAGGAGATAGATTCATCTTAATTATGATTTCTCAAGGCTTTCAACTTCTTAGTGAGGAGCATTTGTTGTATTCCCCTCTTCTATTTGCCAAGAGAGAAGACTGTATGTAGGCAGCTTCTCCAAATGCCTCTGTGTTGCTAAGGCAAACATCCTACGACAGCTTAGAACAAAGATATTCTTGTC
The DNA here is from genome assembly GCA_013400275.1 of Rhadina sibilatrix. NCBI lineage: Eukaryota > Metazoa > Chordata > Aves > Passeriformes > Phylloscopidae > Rhadina > Rhadina sibilatrix. Next base: position 22,680 of record VWYO01011550.1, read on the forward strand.
ATAGCTGAACAGGCATTGTTTGGACAACTGAGGAGAAAACTTTTGTCTCTATAGAATAATAAGTCTCTAACTCCATTTTTCAATTACTGCAGAGAAAGAAAAGTGAAAGAAAATCCCTTCTCCCTGCAGACTACAGATGTAGGACTCATAGAATCCAACCCCCAGATACAGTCAAAGCTGGATGTCTGCAGAGATCAGCTACTCTGAAACTCTCCTGCAGCTGATTTGTACCTTGGCTATTGATTCCTGATTACAGCTGCTTCACCTACTCCTGCAAGTCACCCTCCTGTCTGGACTGCTGGGTCTAAGACATCTGCAGGCATGAAATGAAATGTGACTGTGTCAGAGAGAAAGCTTGCTACTGCAGGCTCCTTTACAAAGCTCTCTTGGTTTCCATTTCTCCCTTTGAGACACTGCTCCAGAATCTGACTACAGCAGTTGAAAATCTAATTTCCAGGCTAAGTTTATTAATAGCAAATTTGTACCACTTTTTCCTTGTGCCAGCATTGATCTTTATTACAAAGGACTTTTCTTTCCCTCTAGTATTTACTTGGCAATGAAGTGTTCACAGAGAGACATCCCATTCTTTCCCAGGCTTTGTTTTGTAGGCAAATTCCCCTCTTTTGGTTTTCCCTCATCTGCCAGGTTTTCTGTCCCTCATTCCTCCTCCCAGCCCTCCCTCCAGGTGTTTTGCACCTGCCCATTTTTGGGAATGAACCCCATGCAGAGTTGCTGGTACACTCCTGCAGCTCTGTTTAAACTCCCTGTTTGCAGCAAAGCTGCCTCTCTGAAACCATCCTGCAGCCATGTGAGCCCTGACTCTTCTCCACCATACATTCATTCTACATCTGGAGCTTCTCTGGCTTAGGCAGTGGTGACAGAAGGACAGAGTCCCTCAGAAGGACATCAGACCCTCAAATCTCAGATCTGTCCTACTCAGAAGTTCACAGCCCTTACCTGGACTCTGCAAGTTCTAAAAGGCAGCTGAACACACACATCCACTGAACCCTCTTTGCTGCCATGAACAGTGGGAACATCCTTCTCCTTACAAGGCTGGGTTTCCCTCAGGCTTCCCTGCTAACAAAGTATCTGTTTCCTACTCAAGGCCAAACTCCCTGCTGCCTGCATTTCCCTGCAGTCTCCCTGCAGTTCTTAATATTTATGTAGCTGTGCTGTCTCCCAGGTCCCAGCCTTTGCCTTGCCTTTCCAAGATCCACTTTCAGTACAAACCCAGGCTGGGAATAGTAGCATATGAAACACCAGTTAAGAAAAAGCAAAGGCATTCTCATACATGCTAAAGAATCAATTTGGACACAGCTAGATCTGGCTCTGCTCTGGCTCTCCAGATCTTAGCCTAGGAAATAAATTCTTCCATAGCTCAGATCTGCTCCTCCACTGTGGATGCTACTCCCAAACTGAACGTATTTGTTTAGAACAAACAAGAGGTTTCTGTAGTATCAGTTTATTTTCTTTTAACTACACAGTGTAATAGCTGCATGAATTTAACTGAAGACTGATACACCCTTCACCTGTGCTGGGATCCACACTGGAATTTGGTTCTCCAAACCATGTGTTCCCAGCAGTGCCTGCAGTGACAAAGGCTGCAAGGTAACCACAGGAACACTTTCCTCCAGAAGAGCAGCCAAGGCCCACCCACCAGACATCCCATTTCAATGTAAAGCAGGACAGGGAAAGAAACTCTGGCTCCATTAATTTTGTGGCCTTCCAGTCATGCAAGCCATCTTCCCTGCTCAGGACATCCTGGGGTTTTTTGGAACTTACTTGTGCTGAATGTTTGGGCAGCCCTTTGGAGAAGAGAAAACAGGCATGGTGACATCTGGCATTTCCTGCAGGTGGAGGAGGCTCCATGAAGAAGTCCAGCAGGGAGAGCAGGGACAGCAGCCCAGCAGCACATTCCTGCCTCAGGACAAGGAGGATTACCTGAATTCCCTCACAGCTGACATGATGTGCCACAAGCAGTGCAGAGCCAGGGAAGGGCAGCTGGTGCAGTGAGGGGATTTTCAGGACTTCACTATGGAGTCTTGGGTTTAAGTGAGAACATCCAAGACATCTCTACTGGCAGCACTCAGGAGTGCAATGAGGAGGTTTTTGTTGGGACAGGACAGCAGGAAAACCTCACCAAAACAACTTCTTGGGAAGAACTTCTTATAAGAACAAACCTTTCCTTAGTTTTTTTTTTGAAAGAACATTGATAAAAGTTCCTGCCAAAGCTCCTTGGAACAGCCTTGCTTCTGGCAGCTCAGAAGGTCCATTCCATAACTTCCAAATTTTATCCTAAGAGGTCTTTATCCCACATGCATCATTATTACCTTGTCCTAACATGATAAAAACAGTCAAGTATTTTATTACTTTTCAGATCATTAAGATGAATTGCTCTTTACTCCACAATAAAATGTTACCCAGTGTTCTAGATTAAGCCATTGCTAGGTGTTGTAAAAGCAGTGCCAGATTCTCATTACATTGCAAACAAGGCAATTCTTGTTCTGGGGAATGAGGTGTTTCAATCATATTAAGCAGCTGCTGTTCTTATTGATAAAAAAAAAAAAAAAAAAAAAAAAAAAAAAAAAAAAAAAAAACAACTTTTTTTAAAATAAAAAANAAGTAACTACCATTTTTTAATATAGTACACATACTGTGACCTGCTACTGGGCTTTACTTAGCAAATCAACAGGAAGCATAAGCAGTACAACAGGTTAAAATGGATATAACTCAAAACAAGATTTCAGAAATCCCAGAGCAAAACACTTCCAAAACTCCAAATCTGGGACACAGTGTCCTCATAGGAAATTTTAAACATTATTTCATTCAGATTACAGGGAAAAGGAAAAAGAAAAAAA
>VWYO01011550.1:25595-60081 GCA_013400275.1 Rhadina sibilatrix
TTTATGGCATCAGAACTTCCCAGGAAACAGCAATTCTGAGATAGACTAATGTGCCTTAATTCCAAGAAGCCTGAGCAGGATTTTCTGCTGGGAACAAAGTCCAAGAGGATCTGGAAGGAGGGAATTCTGCAGGGATCCATAGCACAAATAGGGAGGTTACAGCAGGGCAGGCACAGCTGGCCCCAAGCTGAGCAGAACCTTGCTGGAGCTCTGAGGCAGGGCCAGATTGGAGAAGGAAGAACAGGGGTTCCCTTCACCCCTCTGCCCACCAGCTGCAGAGAGCAGCAGGTCAGGCCTGGACAGGGAGAAGTGCTGTGCTCTGTGTGGGAGCCCCCCATCCATATGGGAATGCTCATGGCTACACTGGCAAGTGCCCACAACTTCAGAGGGGGTCAGGAAAAGGCCCAGCATCAGAGAGGGATGGGGCCTCTCCTCCTGCTTTTCCAGACTCTGCAGAGGAAGGTGCCAGCAAGCACCAACCCCTTCAAAGGTGGGATTCCAAGCAGTTCTTTTGTGATCAGGACTCCAACAGGCTACAGGACATTCATCGGGACACCTTCATCTTTTCATTTTTGTGCTCATGACTACCCTGACCTTAATCCTGTCCCTCCTTAGCAACAAAATTACATAATTACTAAATTAAATACTTAATTTAATACTTAACCAATGCTATTAAATTATCCAGCTTGCACAAGTTACCAAGATCACCTCTCTAAAGACAAAATTTTCACTCTCAAAGTACTTACAGCCTTTTTCTTCCCCACATAGGCAACAGCAGATGGAAAAGCCAAACTAAATGAGTAACTACCTCCATACTGTTGGCTTTATTGCTGGTCAATAGGGCACACAATCAAGCCCTGAAATGGAACAGATAATATATTTGCTGGAGTTTATTGCACAACTCAGGACCCACATCACGTGCGTGTGTGTGTTGCTGAGGTGGAAGAAGTTGTGCTGCTGAACAAAGGGCTACTGTCTACTAACACAAACAGGACAAAAAGCCCACTGACCTGGAAGTTAAAGTACAAAATCTACTTTCAGCCTGAGTGCCTGCTGCCCATCCTCATTAAGTGAAGAAGCTTGTTTGAGTGAAGAATGAGCTTAATCTGCTCTTCTCAAGCAGAGAGCACATGCCAGCACCAGAACTCCACCCAGCAAACCCCACCAGCTGCCAAATCACTGAAGGACAGTGCAAGACTCAACTGCATTTTAGAGGAGGATTTTTATGTCACAAGGTTACTCCAAATTATCCAGCATCAAGAAACTTATCTATGCAAGCCAACAACATTGGCTGGCAGAGAGTTACACAACAAGATACTGGCGGGGGAGTAGAGAAGGGAAAACTTAGAAATGGAGCAACCTGTGATGAGTTTCTAAGCACTGTGGCAATACAAACACACCACAAACTGCAAAGGCTCAGAGAAGGATTCCAGAGAGGCAGCAAGCTCAAAGTCAAAAGGTGTGGTGAGAAGGTCACTGCTGCTAAGTGGCACAGCAATCAATACAGAAGAGGAAAAAAGATTAACAGCTTAACAGCCTCCAGTCCCTGGAAAGACTTAAATCGATGACTGGATGCTGGTTTCACAGAATACAAATACCACACAGCACCAGGTGTGCCAACTGGAATGACTGGGATGACTCCACTGAGGTCAACACAGTTGTAACAGCTTGCTCTGGGTTTACATCTAGAACATCAAAGTACTACGCAAACCTAAGTAATTAATCATCAGCCAAATACCAGGCCAGGAATTTTATAATAATTCAAGCCTTTTTCAACAGCCCAAGCAACTGTGTTCACATTCCAGACAGTTTCACATGAGTATTCCAGTAAGAACAGAGATGATGGCAGAAGTCACTCTCCCACCAGCACTGCTGGGTACTGCAGCTCCTGCAGCAGCTCAGGCTGCCAAGGTAAGGGCTCCATGGCCACAGGCACTGTGCTACCAAGCTGATGGACATGTCCCACTGGGAGCATGCTGCTGGGCATGTACAAAACACAGGAGGCAAGGTGACCACCAAGAAAGGAAGAAGCAGCAGCAGCTGAGGAGATAGAAATATAGGGAGCAGCTGGAATAAAGTGGGAATCAAAACTCTCCCACTGCTGAGGATGTGCCTCGAGAAGCAGAGTTCTGTCTCCCCTATACTCACACCCAGCCTGGCAACTTCCACAGAAACTGTGTTTATAGAAACTCAGGCCAGTGCATCTTTGTGACATGCTGGGAGTGCTCTGCTCTTGATGAACAAGAGTGCTGTGTTCTGCTCACTGCTGCTTGCCATCACCTGTGCTCCACCAGGAATCCATCCACACTGCAGAAGAGGCTCCACTCATTTGCTGAGGTGCAGGCATTGAGCAGAAATGCTCAGTTTGCCTCTATATACAGCTTGCACCTTATAGAGACTCAGTCTCACACTTCTACTTATGATTTCAGTGTGGCAAAGCAGGAATGTAGTAGCACAGGCCTTCCCTCCTAAAACCTCAGCTTCATTTTAACACACCCTTTCCCAAGAATCTTGTCTTCCCTAGTTGAGCTTCATGTAATGGTTTCTTCACCTCTCCCACCCTCCAAACAATCTGTGATGCGTGTGCCTCCAGCCATTTAGCAATGGCTGTGCCAGGAACACACTGTGAAAGTTACCTTTGGGATCCTGTCATCCCAACACCACAGCTCTCAAAATAGAAAATTTCTCTGGTAACAATCATTGCCTTCTGCTCTTGAGGCACCATCATCCTTCCAAGGAACATGCTGAGATGGACACTATTTAAAATACCAGTAAAGGGAGGAACAAGTACAGCTACAGCTGGGTTTGCCAGAACTGCCACTAAGAGCATTTGAGTTCTTGCTGTAACTCTGCCATGGCTTTTCTTTTGCTGTGCCTCAGTTTCTCACCACATCTGTTGCCACTGGATATTTGGATAGCAAACTCTTCTTTGCCATGTTGCAAATTTCAGTCCAGGACCTGATCCCTGCCATGAACACAATGATCTCAGAACATCCCAGCTGTCACAAAAGAAAGGATGAAGTGTGAAATTACTTATGTAGACCTTTGAAGAAAGTTGAACCCAGAGCAAACACTGAATGGGTCCAAGGCCCTTTCCTCCCCAGGCAGCAGTTTGTTCACATGCAGTGGTTCTAAGGCCTTCCACCCTGGAGAAACCTTGCTCATGGTTATCTCTGTAATGCTGACAGGGCAGCTGCCACTGAAGTCACATCAATGCCCACCCTGCCCAAAATGCTGAGATGAGCACACAAAACACTGAAGGGTGACCGTTCAGGTGTCCTGGTGAAAGGAGCAGATAAAGCAGATCTCTAGAGCTAGCAGTTGCTGCTTAAACAAAGCAGCAGTTCTGACATAACCACACTAAGGAGACAAACCACAGAGACCACAGTATGTGGCAGCACTTCTCTGTACCTGTCTGCAGCATGGCACATTTGACACTGGTGCACTGTCAGAGCAGCATTAGCTGCTGTGCACAGGATGCACCTTCCCAGCCCTCTGCAGCAGCCCCTGCCACGCTCTCATCATGCTCAGAGAGGCACTTGCTGCAACTGCTGGTGCTCTGCTCACTCCCACATCCTCTGGGTTTGCCCTGGAAAGCAACAAAGCCAATCTGGCTCATCACACTGCAGCAGGGTGCTGAGTCCTGTCACCAGGCAGCAGTTGAGATGAATTTCAGAGAAGTGCCCTCTGTGTTCACCAGAGATTGGATGGACCACACTGAGATTTGCCAGCAGCTGCCAAGGAAAAGAATATGTGACATGACCCTCCACAGAACAACATCTGAAACTTCTGACACTGTACTCAAAGCATCTCAATACATCTATGGAAGAGGAAATAGCCTGGAAACTGGATTAAGTCTCTCTTGGTACCTCATTATCTTCTTCAGTGTGAGAAAAAAGCCTTCTTCTTACTTGTTCCTCAGGATTGTAGTTTATTAAAACTTAAATATAGTTTTTGGTAACTTTCCCAGACAAAAAAAACCCTCCAAAAACAAAACCCCCCAAAAAGCCAAACTAAAACAAACAAACAAAAAACCCAACCAAACAAAAAACCCCCTAATTAATGCAAGTTTTGGCTTGGTCTTCACTTGGGAAATGACTGCACTATAACAGGGTTAGCTCTAGCAGCTTTATTATCCCACTCAGCAGAGGCACAAGTATCACTCCTAACAAGTCTGAAGCACACATGGCCCCCCTTACATTTCACAAGCAGGGAGGGAAGGATGTGCAAGCAGAAAGAAGTGCTGGAGTTCTTTGCCCCAGAAATGTGAGGAAATATGGGAACAGACTACCACATGGAAGGTGCCCTGAGGAGAGATACAGCTGTTCTCCACCTCAGAAGTGCTCAGCTTTAGTCACAGCAGAGCTGCCATGACAAAAGAAAACTTTCTAGTAGATAGAACCACAAAGCACCAGGATAGATTGCATGCTAAAGTCCTTAGCAGCAATGGGAGCCCCTGGGTCAGGCTGGGCAAACATTTGTCAGGAATGATGTAAGGCAAGTTGATGCTTACTTGGATGGGGAATTGGGCTAGATGACTGTCAAGTTCCCTTCCAAGCCATTTTGATCTATGGCCCTACATTGAAGAACTGAGTGCTGGCCAGTAATCCACAAACCCAGAGTCATGTGGGACCCCAGAGATGCCCTGTGTCACCCTAATGCAGTGCCTCTGTGTCTGCCAGTTCCTCCCCTGGAAAGCAGTCTGAGCCCTACAAAAGCACAGGCTCAGCAGAGAACATAGTGAGGATAAATGTTGTCTCTCTAAGGTCCCTGCAAAGTCCCTTTCACCCCATATCTCAGGTGGAGACTGAAAGCATGGTTAGTGCTTGCACTTCAGGGTGCTCACACGGACATTACACCAGAACAAGTTCAGGATCTATCTCTGACCTCCAGCCCTAGGGGGACTTTGGGCCTCCCATTCACAACAGGAGGTACAACCCCACTCCTGTGTCACATCTGAGTCCTCTTCCAGCCTCCCAACATTGAGCCCACTGTGGAGTTTCTGTTTCCCCAGCACAGGAACTGAGGTTAAAGCCCCATTTGCAGCTGCACCTATACTCCATCACTCTGCTGACTCCTGTTCTCACTCTCCCTGGGCCTGCACCTTGCCCAAAGCAGGAAGGCTGAGGCAGGAGTGTCTCCAGCACGGACACAGCTAAACTGGGGCCGCAGCTCCATCTGCAGGGCTCTGCCAAAGCAGCTCCTCCTCGGGGAAGGGCAGTGTCACCCTGTAGCAGAGTGGTGAAGGACGGTGGTCGCTGCTACCTCTCCCCAAAAAGCATCTCTTCTCAAGAAGCTGCTCAGGTGGGCACACAGCAGTCACTCAAGTCCACACACACACCATGGCTAGCTCAGCCAAGAAAGATGGGAAGGGTCTCCTGTGTGGAATTCCAGCAAAGTTTATTCTGCAAATTCACGCCAAAGGGTCCAGGGACAGAAGTCCCAGATCAGAAGAATGTCCAGGGTTAAGTATGGGGTCAGAGGCCAATGAGCACAGGCCCTGTACGAGGGCAGGGCAAAGGGCAATCACCTGTAGGGGACAGGGGGGCATCAGGGACACCACAGCCAATGGGGAAACAGGCAAAGGAGAAACCTGGAGAACTGGGGACATGTGTGAACAACAGAGGTGGGCAAGGCCCACGGGCCAATGGGAACAGCAAAACCGAGGTAGATTAACAGAGTGCTGCAGGGCACCCTGGGGGGAACCTTTTTGCTCACCCTAAGCAATGTGGCACTTCTGAAGCCTCTGGTAGATTCTTCCAAGGCATTGCCCTGGAAGTTTCCCTTAGAGGCTCCAGGGCCTCCACACCACCCCAGCAGATACCAAGCACCCAGTAACCTCCAAAACACAAATGTGAGCACAACCATGTTCCTCGGGGTCCTGAAAGCAAAAAAAAACCCCTCCTCTGACAGCATCACCTTAGGAATCAAATCACCATTTTGGTACAGCTCCCAAGACCCAGTAAATTCTCAGAAAATTCAATGTGTCAGGTACTGGATTATACAGAATGCTGAGTGAAGCCTCAGGTGCCCAAGGCTCTGCAAGTGTCAGCTCAGCCTCCTGCCCTCAGGGAATGCAGACACAGCCCAGGGCTCCAGCCAGGCTTCCTGAAACCTCCAAAGAGCTTTGCAGGGCCTCTGTACCAAAAGGAGGCCTGTGTAAAGCACGAGGAACACTCTGTACTACACCAGCACATTCCCTCGATGAGAGTCTGATAGCAACATCCAGCCTCCTGGGAGGAACAGCAATTTTTCCTTTTATGAAAAGGTCAGCAGCACCATGTGATTTTCCAAGATATATAACCACTATGCAGCACAAATACATAGAAATGCAAGTGCTTTCGTGATAAATATAGGAATTTAACACTTGTCCTACTGGATTAGACCAATAGTCTGTCTTGCAGGGGATTTGTCCCGCTCAGGGCCTGGACAAGGGATTGACTGATGCTTCCAAGAGAAAGCACACTGCCTTCTGCAGTTCAGCCCCTGGCATTCCTAGAGGGCCATCTAACACCAGCCTGCTGCAGGGAACCAGCCCACCCCCTAAAGAATGCAGCATGATGCTGCTTAACATTCCCATCAGCCCATGGACTATCCAGCTTTTAAGGCCTCCTGTAGAAGCAGGCTGTGTATAATGCTCTGCTTCATACACAAACACTGCTAACACCCAGAAGAAATCTGAGAACTAATTTCTTAAAATTTAATTTTTAAACAGAGTCTGACAAACTGAAATTAAAAAATATCTCTAAATTGTTATTAAAAAAAAAATTCCACAACCACACAAAATACCACCCCTTTGACTGTACTTTGTACTCATGGCTCTAGGAGGCCAGAAATCAGCTGTACTGAAATGGTAATTCCAAACCTATGCTCAAGTGTACTTTAACAGACCTATTTTTGTTCTCTCCTTCCCTAGATTTCCTCTACTGTGGAAAGAGTAGCAGGCCAGAGAAGACTCACAAATTCAAGTAAAGAGTGGACAGGACATGCTAAACTACTGAGGTGGATAAATGTAGTGTGAGATGTACAATGGGTGAAAGGCAAGTCTGTGAACAGAGCTGTGAGTAGGGAAAGGTCCCAGCTAAAACCCAAGTGCTGGTTCATTAGAAAGAGCTCAGGGGTCTCTGGGAAAGCAGGGCTGATGCTCAGGACTCACAGGGATGAAGGAAAGACTCATTTGAGGAGTAAGAGTGTGGGAGAGGCAAAGGGAAAAGGGAGCAGATGTATCAATGCTCATGTAACACCCTCTGAACCTGCTGCAACTTTCCAAGAGACTCAGTTTGCTGCTGCATGTCCTGCTTGATGTGTGGCTGTGCAGCCCCAGGTCAGCCTGGGCACAGCAGGGCCCTGCTGGACACTCCCACCCCTCCTGAGTGCTCACCTCCACTGGCCCAGCAACTGCTTCCATCTGGACTGGCAGGGCAGACCCTTTCCTTGGCTTGCTTTCCTTCCTTCCCTGGCTAGCTATGGTCCAGAAGGGAACCTGCAGCACTGGATCCAGCAGCAACAGCGAGCAGCAGCTTGAATTCAATCCTGCCATTATTTACACTGACATGATTGTCCACTTCAGGGACTTCCCTCAGTGCTGTTTCAGGCAGCCCTAGTCTGAGTCACCCTTCCCAAAGGGACAGACCTCAGCTGTTCCCATGCCTGGCAAGAGACTGAGTCCTACTCCAAACTCAGCTTGTCAAATTTTGTTCAGGTCATTTCACCTCCTGTTTTTCAATTTCTCCATCTGCAAAACCAGAGTAGTGACTCTGGCCTTCTCTGTAAAGTGTAGCAATTAAATGCCTCGTGGAATTTAGGCATTTGTATTATTATCAGAGCAATGTGTGGGTACCTGGTGTTTATTCAGGCCTGCCAGCATCTCTGAATAGATGCAGTGAAATTCCTTTAAGGACCCTGATCTGAAGCACTGTATTACAATGCTTTGGCTGCTTCTGGCAGCATCCACCAAGTGTCAAGAGCTGTAAATTCAGGTGCTGTAACATGTGCACTGATCCTTCAGGGACAATCACTCAGCAGGAGTGGGAACCAGGCTGCTTTGCTATTGGAGCATCAGGATCCTGGACCAGAACTGCATCTGAAATGTGCACATCAGTTATGTCCTGTTATACCTGCAAATCCATGTGCTAGTATAAGCCAGGGTTTGGGCTTATCATCCTATCTGGTCACATTGTATATAAATGTATCTCAAGGCCAATTTAAAAAAATGTAATTCAATTCTTTCGAGGCCAAATGGGTGATCTTGCACGTTGAGAAATTGTATTTTTAATCTGGAGCTGTGAACTCTTCTGTTCTTGGGTCCTGAGATGATTGGGTCACTTTAGCAGAGCAGACTAAAACGTTTCATGCAGTCACCTTGAGGAAGGTGAAACACTTCCACATGCTCAGCTGAACTTCTGCATCTCTGGATGAGGTCTGTGTCAGGAGATGAGGGGTCTGTCACTGTATAGAGAGTCCAATACTCTGGGGAATGGAGATTCCTTTCACAAGGCAGGAGTTTTCAACAAGCTGTTCAGCTGGGCTCAAGAGCATAAAGCATCCTGCAAGGAGAGTTATGTCTGACACAGTTGTCAGCTGCTTTGTTTCTGGATGTGCAGAAACCTAGGCCTGTGGGGAAAAGGAAGACCAGAGCTTTAAATGTCTTTTATTGGGACAATATACCTCTACCTCCATCCTAAAGAAGCAGTAATTTTCCAAAGGCAATAACCCCACCAGAGCCAGTCACCCCATCAGAAATGCTCACCTGTGTCAGAATTTCTGACTCAAACACTTGCCAGGCTCTCTCAGGATATCAGAAGGCTGATGCTACCAGTGAGCCCCTATTTTGTCAAAGACAAAAGGACACAAAACCCCCAAAAATGCAAAGGCAAAGAAAGACTTACTTGCCACAGAAGTCCTTGTGAATGGCACGGAGGGTGAGCAGCAAGTCTGGGTGTGCCTGTAGCCAGTGCTCCACCATATCTGGATGTCTGGGATCAACTTCCAGAAACACGCTCCTGAAAAGACACATTTGGGGGTAGAATTGAGGAGATGCACACTTAGGTTGCTAAACTGATAAAAATTAAGAGATTTCCTTCTGTATGACTCTGCCCAGTACAGGAAATGAAAAGGTCAGTAAACACAGTGCAATCCAATAACCCTTAACCAGACCATAGCTGTCCATGTAGGATGCAGATCCCAGCTGCCTCCTTCAGTGGAGGAAGTGGAAGGAAGGGGAATTCTCATGGTACACTGTGTGAGCAGTAAAAGCCTTCTATGGAGATACAATAAGCCCTTCAGAAGCCCACCCAGAGATACCACCAGCAATGTGTTTCTGAAACCCCCAAAGGTTTAAGGGCAGAAAGCAGTTCTTACACTGCAGGGAACACTGAGCACTGGCCTGGCAGCCTGAAGTCCCTGTGTGTATAAGCAGTGAGAGACATGAAGTACAAGTCAGAACACACATTATTCCACAGTAAATGTCTCCATAAATCAGTTATGAAAACAACACCAGCATTCAGGCCTAGAGAGAACTGATCAAACAACCTTAGTTAGGGCACCAGGACCAGGACTAGGCACTGCAGGGCTATTTCCATCTCTGCCAGGCTTTATTACACTGACTCATTCCCCATGTCCCCTCCTGTGGCAAAGCAGAACCACCCCAGCTCACAGGCACAGGGAGTGATGGGGCTGGTTCTGGCCTGGAACACAGCAAGAGACACATTTAGCAGGCAAAGGACACAGGCCAAACCCCATCAAATGCTCTCCTGAGAACTCTTAAAACATCCCACATTAAATACTCCCTACAAATTCACCAGGCTAACTACAAGCTGGGTGTGGATGTAATTTCTGACCTTAAAAAACTTCCACTCCTCAATGCGAGCTCCACCTTATTAAACAAGCAAAAAGAGAAGGAAAAGAAATAATTTTAACAAACAACCCCCACAGGACCAGTCTCTAATGCTGGGAAATTCTGAGGAGCATCTTCTGCTCTTGTGGTCATGCAAAGCATGAGAAATTAATTCTGCATGCACTATGCCTCTCAATATTCCCATTCTTTCTCTCAAAACAGTAGATTTTCAATGACCTCTCTTATGGTGGTCAAATGTCAGGAATATTCAACAGGATGTGTGAATACCCTGGCACATGAACAGTACACTCAGACTTCTGGATATCAGCACATTGACCTTCAAAATGGATCTCATAAAACAGAGAATAGGAACAACCAGTCTTGAATATTCATCATGGAGACATTTAACATTTAAGAAATTATCCCTAACTGATCTTCTTTCTCCTGGGATATTCAGCATTGTATACTGGTAAAACAAAAAAGTTTCCCCTAATCAAAAGGTGGGAGGGAAGTGGAGATCTTCATCCACCCTCAAAGAATTCTCCACTGCTTCTCCTTCCATCAATTACTCACCTCAGAAAGCTCCCCTGCTTTCTGCACTCTCTTTTTTGGCTCTACTCTTCCGTGTTCTTTTTGCTGCTGCTTTGACCTTCTAAGATTCTCATTTCACTAATGACCAGGAAACACCACCAACAGCCAAGGAAAGGGCTCATACCACTTTATTAACCAATTTCAAGCTAATTTTGCTTACACACATGACATTTTAAAAACTGCTATCATTAACTGGACCAGTGAGAGGACAATTTGGCAACGATCTTCCCTCCGATTTGTTTTCATACAGGGAAGTACTGAATTTATAGAAGAGGATGGATGAAAGACATAAAATTCAAAAGAGGGTAGTGCTTACCCAGAAACTTTCAGAAGAGAAGGAGCCAAAGCCAGAATTGTTTTGATGACTCTCATGCCATCATCTCCCCCATCCAGGGCATCAAGGTCCTCATAGCTGGAGTGTGGGAAGAAGAAGACATTTGAAGCAATTCCTGAGACCCTTGAGAATGCATCACCCCACAAAGAAAGGTGCACCTGACACATCTGAACTCCAGTGCTCCAGAGCAGGCAACAGCACTCACCCCTTTTATGGGAAATACAGGGAGGGAGAAGGCAGCTACTACTGGGCTGAGAAACCCCACATTTAGCACAAGCAGAAAACATCCCCTGAAGTATTTCTGAAAATCAGGAGCCAGCTGGAGCTGGGATCTCACAGTTACCAACACATAGGTCTGGTCTCTCTAAGCTGGCCAGAGAGCAAGGGTGTTGTACAGCAGGGGCTTGATTGATTCATGCCAAACACCAGCTCAGGCTGTGACTGACCCAGCAGAGCCAGCTGGGATGAAGAAAGCTCAGCTGTCAGAACCTGCTCTGGTGCACATCTCATACAGAGGTGAGGGCAGGACTTTCTCCTCAATTGCATGACAATCACTTTTTGATTGGGAACTTGCTAATTTCAAACTGTGTGCTTTGTCCATTTTAATAAATCTTTAAAACACTTCCATGCTGCTTCAGGCCTGTGAGCAAGCCTGTATTATTATATCCCAAATAAACACACCTCTGTTTTGCATGTGCATATTACATTTGCATGTTTGCAATTGTGTGTAGTACAAGGAAGCAGACAGAAAACCCTGCTTCGAGGAACAAGAGAGGAAAAATCTCTTTGCCTGATTACCAGAGGATTTCTGCATCCAAGGCAGCCATGTCTTCATGGAAAACATATGGGGGGTTACTGACTATGACATCTATGGGGCCCCAGAGCAGCAGCTGTTTGGCAGAACCTAGAAAAGAAAAAGAATCACAGCATCTTCCCCATAAGCTCAGTGTCAAGACCCTCCCCAGGAAACTGTCTCCAGGCACATGTAAATGTGTTTGGCCCTGCTTTGTGATAATAAAATTTCATCCTATTTCTTTCTGCAACAGTGTGCCTTGTTCCCTGTTCCAGGAGTGCAAGAGTGATACAAAGGTAAGCACAGGCAAAGTATAATTTTTTCATATGAAGAGCCTACTTAAGAAAACATGTTAAAAAGCACAGGAGCTTAATGCCCTGGAGCTCTGTGCCCACCTGGATCTAAAGCAACAACCAGAACTCAGAGAGGCCACAAAGGCCTAAGTGGGAGCTCAGACTGGCTGTGCAGATGAACATCCCTCCTCTTACAGAGCTGCAGCAGGACCTCCAATGAGCTGCACAAACAGGGCCCCTCAGCAAAAAACAACAATGGGCTGCTCTTCTGCAGACCAGGAGCAGCTCCCTACACTCCTGCTGCTGTCTGACACAGGCCAGCCCTGAACCAGACCTTGTGGAACCATGAGAGTGTGGCACTGTCCTCAGGCAGCCTCTTGGCACAGGGCTTTCAGCTCTAAGAGGTAGCAGAGTGTCAAAAGTAAGTGTCAGAAAGGTGTGCTAATGAACCCACAGTGCTGCAGCTCCTGGCTCCACAGCTGCTAACAACAGCCAAGCACCATCGACCTAACTGAAAAGGCCCCACACCAAATGTTAGTTTTAACTGGTTTCAGCTGGCTCTGGGGAAGAAGAGCATCCTTTCTTGGTTCAACTAACCTAATTTCAGGTGAGTAAGGTTGGCCATTTAATCTAAGCTAAATCTATGGGCTCCCTCTAACATCAATGGAGAGGCAGGGATGTACATGTTTATCTAAAGCCTCCATGGCAGCATGGAATGATTTACACTCTTTCTATATTCGCCTCTCCCCAGCAACAGTAAAGAGCACCTGGACTCCCAGCTCAGACACAACCTTGGAACACCTAAACCCAGGAACAATTCACTTTCTGATATAATCAGGTACTTCTGTCAGCTGATCATCTGCCCTGGAAATCTCTGCAGGGAAAAGCTCCACTGGCTCACTTCTTACTGACCTTTTTCTCTATTAACTTCAACTCTCTTCTGCCCCCTGCATCCCAGAGCAGACCCTTGGCTGTCTCTCATGCCTCCCTCCACCCATCAAAGACACAAAGGGCAAAAGACAAAGGGGATTATAACAATGAAAAGACTTACTGTATGAAATATCTTGGTGGATGATGTGAATCCTTTCTTGGAGTTGCAGCCTGTAAAATTCCAGATGCAACAACAGAAAGAATAAAGATTAGGAGGTGTATTTGTGTTCATGAACAGTACATTCCACAAACAGATCATTAAACATTGCATTTCTTATCTGACACACAAATATTCACAACTGCCAAGATCTTTCCAGCATATTCTCTCCTCTCACCACAGTGGCCTTACACCCAAGTTCTACTCCCTCTGCTGAGGGCCTGTGCTCCTGCCCTGTCAGGATACACAGCTATCAGGAAAGGGAGGGATTCCTCCACTGTGTGCAATGTGCCCAGATGGATGTGCACCAGGGTTGATCCAGTAAGACTCATAGAAGCATCTAGAGAACACAGCTGGGATAAGGGAGCCCTGAAAAGCAGGCAGGATCTAAGCTGGGTTCAGTCAAGCAGTAATACAGCTTATTCTGCTGGCTTCTCTCCCAAGAGCTAGAGGGCACCATGCCAGGGACAAGATCACAAAGATGTAATTAAAATATCCATGGAGAAATATCAAGCTCTCTGACATGGCATTTATACTCCCTCATCCACTCTTGAGCCAACAAGCAATGTTAATAAGCAAGACAATTTTCCCCAGAGGCCAGAGTTATAGTTTATCAAGAAGACAAAGATCTGGCCAGCTTTTATTATATCTATGAAAAATTGCAACAGAATTTGGTTTGACACTGACACATTAGGAGGAAACCTCTGCTCCCCATTCCCTGTAACTGGGCTAGGAGGTAAAGGGTAACAGCGAGGTGACCAGAATGGGAAGGGCTTGCTCCTACTCAGCCCTTCAGACTCACACACAAGCTGGGACTTGCAAAAAGTGAAGAAATGCAGCCCAGTGCAGCCAGCACCAGAAGCAGCCCCCCAGTGCTGGCAGCAGCTTGGGAAGAGAGGATATGTGGGCCTGTGGACAGAAATCTCAGTTAATGAGCACTTCTTGAGACTCACAGCTGTACTGGACTCCATGAGAAACAGCAACAGGAATTCTTTCTGAGATGGCTCTAATTAATGCCTAGGGCCCAGCAGTTACTGAGGGCATGGATGCAATCTGGAGCTCATTTGACAAAGCCTTCAGAGACTCAGGAGCATACTGGGACTCCAGCTCTGGGCTTCCCTGTGGTTGTGATGGCCCAGAAAAACCTGACAGAAGAACCAGCTGAGGAAGTGGAGCCACCAGGAATGACAAGGATAACCTGCCAGACATCTCTCTGACTTCAGCACAAGGTGTCTGAGCCAGCAGCTCTGAACATCCATCCTGCTACAGCACGGGGGGCTGAACTGCATGGGATCCAGCAGCACCATTCCCACCAAACCAAGACTGCAGGGAGGATGCTGAGGGACACCATGCAGCACATCAGAGGAAAAGTGCTACTTCACTGCTGTCTTAGGTTGCAATGCAAGATATAACCAAAAGTGTATTCTATTCCCATCTGGAATAGAACTGGCTGGGGAGGTGTTTTCTTTATCTCTTCCATGACCCATCCTCATAACTCCTGGGGGAAGAGGGCAGGTGTGTTCTGTCAGTGGGCCAGCTGTTAAAAGCAGCTGGGGCCCTGTTCTTCATCTCTTCCATGACCCATCCTCTCTCCAGGGGATATCTGCTGTTCATGGGCCATCCAGGCTCACTGCATGGCTGATAAAATTCCATCAGCCCATTGGGAGATGCTCCCCCCAGGGGGAGGAGCCCAACATTCCTACCTGGATAAAAGCTGAGATTCAGAACACCAGCACAGCCTGTTTGCACTGGATTCCCAGAGGGAGACCAGACCCATCTCACCACCACTGAACCTTCAGGGAAAACTGCACCCTGCTACAGGATCATCTCTGCTCCAACAGAACCACCTCTGTCACTCCAGGAGGACTTAACTGGACTGCTCCCAACACCCTGACCAACAGGGTGTCAGGCTGTATTCTGACTCTGTCAGTGTCTTCCTTTTTTGTTTGCTTTTTTGTACTACTACATTTCTACTTGTAGTATTCCTCGTAAAGAACTGTTATTCCTATTCCCATATCTTTGCCTGAAAGCCCATTAATTTCAAAAGTACAATAATTTGGAGAGAGGGGTTTACATTCTCCATTCCAAGGGAGGCTCTGGCTCTACCTGGCAGACACCTGTCTTTCCAAACCAAGGCAACTGTGCAAGCATTTCTGGAAGAGCAAGGACAGAAACAACAATGATCGAGCGAGCCAGAGAGAGAAAGGCTCAGGATACCCTTGTCCTTAACCTCATAAGTGACATAAACACTCCTACTTGAGTCCTGAGCTTCCTGAGTTCACAAACAGGGGTAAGAGTAGTTACCAAAAAACACTCTGAAGCCCCTTGATGAACAGCATGTGAGTGCTACTGCTTTATTTAGGCTGCTGTCTTTGCAAAGCATGTTCACAAGCCAAAGAAATACACTCTGGTAAACATAAGCATTTTCATTATAGACTTTAGGAGTTCAACAAATAAACATTCTCTGGTTTCCAGTGTTGATAAACATGAACCACATGTACAAGTATTGAGGACTCTTGGTCTTTCTCAAGCAACAATTCACAAAAAAATGAGTAATACATGGTCTTGTACCTCTGTGCATTCTCCCTGGTGAGATCCACGGCAGCCTCCTCTTTATCCATAGCTATGACTCTGCTCTGGAACAGAAAAAAACAACAAACCCTACCAAGCAGGTGTTATAACACCAAGATTCCTGAGCAGACATGCTCTGCCAAACATGCAAGATCAAACTGACAGGAGACTGCTCACTCTTGGCTGCTGAAAGTACAGCTCCTGAGGAATGCATGCAGGGCACAGCTGGGATCATGAGTGATGTGTCTAAGGCACTAAGGTGACTGAAGGCTCTCTGCAGCACAGCCAGCAGCCCACTAGAACAAACAACAGAGCCACTCACCTCACTTGATCCCTCACTGCTCCTGGCAGGGTGAGGATCAACACTCTGGCTAGTCTGGGCTAGGCACAGACTGCAGGAAGGTCATGTGGTTGGATTTATCCTCCCTAGCACAGACAGGATCCCTCTCAACACTAACACAACCACTTGGACACAGATTCTGGCATTTTCCATCTGTTATGCAGACACCTTTTACCCAGTTACTCCACTGCAGTCCTTACACCAGATTCACTGCCTGTACTGACTGCATGTACTTGTGTGTCAAGTATTGGAGAGCTCTCCAGAAAAATGGGAAGAGATAGGGCTCCACAAAGAGATTTGTTTGACCTTCAATTCCAGCTTGGGAAAACCACAGGCCAAGGCCTAACTTGGTTTTGTTTTGCTTGATGTTTATTTAAGCAAGGATTTACACAGAGGACACATGCTTGCAGAAACTGCTTTGCATTTCGTCATGATGGTGTGATCTGCCATCACTCTAAGGGGATTAATTTCATGGTCCCAAGCCAGCACCCACACACATGAAGCTCTCCCTTAAGGTGAAGGACACAGCTGAGACCATAAATGAAAAGTTGCTGCTGTTTCCTCAGTACCTTAGTGCCAAATTCTGCCTCAAACACTAAGGAGATTACCCAGAGTGTAACTCCACTTAGCTGTCAGTGTGGCTACCACTAATTCTAATCAGTCAAGGCTCTTTATTTCCCTGGGCACAGCAGTTTGGGCTGGAAAAAGACTGTTATGAGTTTCAGAGACAGACTGACACAGCTCTTTAAGTTAACAAGCAAGGAAAAGAGCATGAAGCTCTTCTCCTAGCTCAGGAAATCAGTGCAATTATACTCTAAAGTCATGAAGCTCAAATATTAACCTTCTCAGGTCACTGTGGGAAGGAACACCCCTTCCATTAGAGGCATCAACCTCTAATTCTTACACAGCAGGGCTTATATTTCTACAAGAGGAGGGGCTGGCCACAGCAATTCTCATTCCTGAGAAGGAACTGGCTGGTCTGCAGTTCTGAGGAGAGAGGAACACTTCTCCCTTGACCACGTGCAATGAGATCTTGGATTCATTTCTTATTTTCTTGACCAAGAGTATCTCCAGAAACATGTTACATGCCACAAGAATCAAGGGCAAGAAGGGTTTGGGTCACCCAGATCTCAGTCCCCTTCCTGCCCTTTTGATTCTGTTCAGAAGCTGTGGGCTGTTACTAAGGAACAAAAGACTACAAAAACATGGTTTGGCAGTTGTGGCAGTGAGATTTGCTTGCCTTACTGATCCCAAGTACTGACACTGCTACGGTGATCCCTCTCCTTTATCATTTAGTCTTTAGTCCAAGATCTTTTGATTCACAGCAGGGTGGTTTTTGGAGATGACTGCCTCATAAATTCAACTAACAGAGTGTGTGATCATGCCTCAGTCCCTCCTGTCCTCAGGCCAGGCTAGTATCTTAAACCAACACCCACCAGTGCTACAAGGTAAGGTGATTATTAGTGAGCTGCAGCAGCTCAAGAATGAACACATTCACTTTTTTCATTCCGATTATGTCTCTGCTATTCCTGCAGACAGATGGGGAGAGGGACCAACTCCCAAATATCCCTCCCCTACCTACTAGGAACTTACAGAGCCTGTCAGAGACCTGAGCTGCCAAAGTTCCATCAGAGAAGTTTGTGACATCTCATTGAAGATGAGCAGAGTGGGATTGTCCTCTAACACAGGCATCTATTACACCAGGAGCACTGAAGGGAGCTCACCTGTGGCAGTTTACAGAGCAGACTTAGAGCAATTGCTCCAGAGCCACAGCCAACTTCCAGGATCACAGGATGAGGAACAGGAGCTGGGAAACAGAGGGCTGAATTCTCACATTTCTGAAATTCTTCCTCCACAACTAAAGAGACAAGATCCTAAGAAAAAACAAACCAAACAAAATTACAAAGGGAGCTGTTTTGACTCACATCTTTGTGATCTGACGACTGAAGTTTAAATTTCTTGACTCTGTACCCAATAAAATGTAATTTTGTTGCTAATTTTAAAAGCACAGATGGTAGTAATGGAACTGACATGCCAGAAGTCCCTTCAGCTCCATCTGCCCTACAGGTTGCTTTGATGAGTAACCAAATCCTCAGGATACAATCTCCTACAGATCCTCTGAAATCTTCTGTTGGGAAAAACAGTAACAAGATAGCTGGAGCACATTATCTTCTGCAACAGCATTTACTCCAAAATTTTGGCTTTCAGAATTTGTATGCTTCAAAACTCAAGATTTCTACACAGTCTCAGTAGGTAGGTGACCAGGAGGCAGTTGCACAGCTCCTAACAGCATCTAAAACAGTAACCCAACCTGCAGATGAAAAGTCAAGGCAATGAGTTCCTAAATGATCCAAATGAGCAGCTCCCTGCATGGATTTCAGATTATGGACTCCCACTACCTTTTGTTGCCATAAAGTTTTGTTGCATGGACAAGATTTTCATCCATGCTCCTGGATCTGTAGGCAGTTCTGCTGTTTCTGCCTCCTCCCTCATGTCACTCTTATTTTTAAAATCCCTTTGCCATGTTATATAAAATCCAACACAGCAGGAGAGGTCTCAAAGATTTCTAATGTTTGTGAAAATGAGACAGAAGAGAAAGAAGAGAAATCAGACAGAAGAGTGCCTCCCTCTGACTGCAGCATGATCTTCCTTTGTTATTCACTGGAGAAAACTGTAAGATGGAAACCTTATGAACACCTTGAGTGCATCAGCAGCTCAGCAGATGCTCTCAGCTCCCTCCCAACCTCTGCTTTCAGGGTACAACAGCACACACAGGCCTTCCTGCCCTTGATGTTCCTAACATGGCTAGAATTCTCCACTTGGGAGGACTGCTCTTGGATCTCTCCTGTTAATACAGAAAATTTAACAACATTTTCAAAAAATAACTGGCATAAGCTGGAATATATAAAAGGAACAAGTCCAGGCAGACAGGTCAGTTTATCTTTTACTTTACAATGGCTTTTATCAGGAGCCTGAACTGGACACGCTTGTGCATAAGGGCAGAAGCCTTTCCTTGGATCTCTCACCCAAACTGGGATGCAGCATAAGAGATGCTTTGTGCAAAGCTGCAGTATTTCTGAAGAGATTCATGGCTGTTGGTCATCCTTCATGACAGGCCACTCCACGTGTGCAGTAAGTGGGACAGGAGATGCAAAAAGGTATAAAAGTGAAGCATTCAGGTAGATGAGCTTTTATGAACCATCCCTGGAACAGGCAAGTTTGGGGACTGATATCAAAATATACTCAGCCAGGGATGAGGAGCCACATCACAATGCACTGCCCCGGTCACCATGTCATTACTGGCATTGCCAGTATGCCAAAAATCACAAATTCCTCACTGCTTCTCTGAGATTCCTTTCCTAGACAATTATGGATGAAAACAGTCTCACAGGCTCCCAACTTGGAGGAAACTATTACAGGACTCAGACAGCAAAAGGGTAAAAATAAACACCTTATCTACCCACTTGTGTGAGAAGTGGCTTTGGCCATTCAAACACCTCCAGATGAATCAGCCTGAAAACACTCAGGCATGCAGGCAGACAGAGCCTGCACCAGCAGCTGCTTTGGAGAAGCAGGTGAGGAGCTGAGGATTCCAAGACCACAGAAGAAAAGGCACACAAAAAATTCTGCTTGGCTATTAAATCACTTCTTTAAATACCAGCTATTTCTGGACACTTACAAACATTTCCTGGAAATCTCCACAGTAACTGAGAACCATCTGTTCCCAGAGTAGCACAAGTTACTGATTACAAATGTCCAAATGTGACTTCTACACTAGAGCTATTCTAACCATTTATTAACTTCCTTAAGGTTTATCATTAGTAATTTCAAGCTTGATGGGTTTTAATGGAATGCCTACTTTACACATTCCAGTGAAAGCATTTTAGTGTGCTTGCCAAAGCTCCCATTTAAACATGACTGATTTCAGGTTTTACCACATAAAATATAAATAAAGTGGGATGCTGATATTACTTAGCTTTGCATCCTGCTTTCTGACTGCCTTACCTCATTGTCTTGGTTATTTCATTACAATTCTTACTGAGGCAAAGGCTGGTTTTCTCATAATACACATTTATCACAACAGTACAAAAGACATAAAAAATAATGGGACTACCTAAAGGATTGGCATCATTTGCCAGACATTAGTACCTCACTACCATAAAAGGCTGAATAATTATTTTCAACCTGACTGACAAGCAAAGAAGATGATGTATTCTAACTGGCAAATAATCAGGAAAATCCTGACACAGAGTATGTCCAGTCATCCCACTGCCATTGCCACTAGGTTTCAGGAATGATTAAATTATCAAAAATTGTTTTGAAACTGTATTTGTCAGATTCTTCTGAGTATTCTTCATCTTCTAGCAAATGATCCAGCCAAAATCTGTGCTTCTCCAATCACACCATCACCTCCAAAATATCATCACTGGAAATTGATAAATTACAGCACTTTGCAGAACACAGCAGCATCCCTTTCAAATCTCATCTTGGGAGATGAGGTATTTCTGGCTGAGTATTACAGTGTTCATACAAAGGCTACAAAATACCCTGCAAGTCAGACATTCCCAGCCTTTGCACAAGAATCTGACTGGAACCACAGCTAGGGAAAAAGCAACAGAGAGAATGATGGTGCTAAAAAGAGGTGCTTGGGACTGGCACAGAGGAACTGGGACAACAGCATCTGGCAACATGCTGGAGTCTTTATTGGGTAGGATACCCCATGTCTTCTCAGACTGAACAGATTGAGAGTACAAAAGCCTGCTAATATAATGCCAACATTACCAAAAGCCATTTTAACCATCATTTTGATCACCAGCTTTGAAGGCTGAGATCTGAAATTACAAAAATTCCACTGGGAAATAAAATAAAACACTTTGTGACCCAATTCCATATTTGCCCACAGCATGCCAATCACTGGGTAGAATGAACTCTCAGTTGTAGAGTTATTAACATTCAAATTATTGCTTACAGTATGAGTCATTATTGTCAGTTACAACCCAATCTACAACAAAAATAAAAATCTCTGCTAATTCTGCCAGTGCTACTGGTACTGGCAGAACTACTTTTGTCCTGGAGTCTGGTGTACACACACGTGGGTATCAGTGTGATAATTGTGTCAGAATGGGGAAATGGAACATTTTGAAGAATTTTTCTCCTCTAGTCTGAGCAAGAAGCTCCTTCCTGCAGGAAAAGTTAGTTTTGGAAGGAGTGGAGGGACTGAATGGCAAACAGACAGAACCAGAAAGACTCTAAAATCCTCTGCCTGCTTTGCTAGCAATAGCAGCAAGGTGGAAGGGAAGGAAGGTGCCCTACATGCTTTGGGCAGCCCCACAATAGAGCTGTTGACACCTGCATGCAGGGACAGACTGCACATTTCATTCCTTAGATAGGTGAGCAGAGATGTTCAAACAGCCAGGAAGAAGAGACAGAAGTCACATGGAAAAGTGGATTCAGTAGCCCCTGCATTTCCTTGAAGCAAATCTTATGTATGGCCACCAACTGAAACACAAGAAGTTTCACCTCAACATGAGGAAAAACTCCTTTACATTGATGGTGACAGAGCACTGGAACAGCTGCCCAGGGAGGGCATGAAGCCTCCCCCGTTGGAGATATTCCAACCCCACCTGGATACATTCCTGTTGTGTGACACCTGTTCCAGGTGACCCTGCCTTGGCATGGGGGTTGGACTGGAAGATCTGCAGAGGTCCCTTCCAACCCCAACTGTTCTGTCATTCTGTGATTACCTTGTGCTTGCATGTGCAGGGGTCACAAATATTTTCTTATCAGGCTACCTAATTTCCAGCATTCAAGAGGCTCTCAAGCTTTTGTCTCTTAGCCAAACCACTCACAGGCTGTTCTCACCTTGTGATTCCAGAAAATCTTTCTTCACTGCCAGATTCACCCTAAGTTTACACTGTCATTAATTTGGGTTCCAACCCCCCCCCCCACCGCCTTCTCTCTGAATGCAACAAATGCAGAACTTTGTGAACATCTCCAGCTTCCCCTGAGCCTCCTGCCTCACTTTTCCACCCACAAGTGTGGTTCCCCAAGGCCCCTCAGCACCCTCTGTTCTCACAGGCTCTTGGTGTCACCTCTGCCCTGTGGCCAGGGCTCTGGGTCACTGCATTTCTTGGAACTGCAGCTGCACAAAGCAGTGTGAGGCCAGGGGCTGCCAGCACCCAAACCACAGAGGCTGCAGAGCTGCAGCCCAGGCAGAACCAGCACAGGCTCAGCTGGGTTCCAGCCCCGAGACAGGGAGGAGGCAGCAGAGATTCCTGAGCTCCAGGGTGGCTGCAGAGCCAAGCACAGGGACAGAGCTAAGGGGATCCTCTGCTACAGCCCAGCACCCAGGAATGACCCATCATATGTTTCTGCTATCAAAGGACAAACTAAATAAAACAAGAGGAAGTGGGGAATGGGAAAGGCAAGGGTGGAAGTCACAAACTCCTACTGCATTGTCTACAAGCACCCTTTTTCCACACCCCAGGGGAAAGCAGGGAAGACAAGGTTCCAGGGGTAAGAGCCAGGCAGGAGACTCTAAATTCCCAGATGAGTCAGCTGGAGAAGGAAAGCAAAAAAACCCAGGGAAACCCTGGTAACTTTCTCTCTGCTCTCGCACACTTCCTGGGAATGTTTCACTTATTTGTGTGCTTTCCAGAAACTTCTGTTCTCAGAATCCAGGACTTTCCATAGAACCTGATCTGATATTAACCCAATCACCTCTCCCATCTTGTTTGCCCACTTGGCTGCCAATCAGCAATGACAAACACCAGGAAGCCAAGCTGGAAACCCAACTCCATGGCAATGGCCCTAGAAGATCCCTGCCACATATCCCACTTCCAAAACCAAGCCACCAAACCAGCCCACTGCTTCATGGGCAGGCAGGGGTTTTGTCCTGGGCTCTTCTGCCTGGCACCATAGTAGCAAAGAGAAAAATCCCAGAAGCACTGAATATTCTGAGCTGGCAGGGACCCACATGGATCACTGAGTCCAGCTCTTAAGCAAATGGCCCATGTGGGGATCAAACCCATGGAACTCCCACTATAAACTTATGGGAATCAAAGCACCTGAATAACTCCAGAAGAGCCACTGACCCTGCAAGAAAGGGTGGCTTTAGGCATTAGCAATGACAGACAAGCATGTCAAAGCATACCTAACACTGAGGAAGGGGTTTGGCTGCTGCCAGTATCAGGGCACATGGCATGTGCTGCTTTATCTGCTGGAGCAGAGGCTGTGACAGCACCCAAAAATGACTTTACCAACAGGCAGCAATCCATATGTGCTTGTGCCCAAGAGAAATTACCACAGCTGTCACGTCTAAATTTAGCCATGCCAGAGGGGCAAGAGTGGATCCAAGTCTCTGTACACTGGCCATACCTCAGGTGTCCAGCACAGAGCTCTAGGCAGACACACCTCTCCAGAAGAAAGGTATTTTCTTTCTCTGCAGATACAGGTATTGACCACTGACAGACATAGCATCTGGACAGATGCACTAATCTAGCTTCCCAATCCCTAGTTCTAGTTACTTGGATGTTTGAAAAGAGCTTGGGGGAGGAAATAGATTTCTTTTCCCCCCCTTATGTGGGAATCTCCTTAAGTCCCATCTGTCACAGCCATTTTTGAGGTTGTTTTTCTCCAGTTCTAGTCCTACATCCTGGTTTCACTCCTAATGAGCTACAGGACTCAGCAAAAACACACGGAAAGAGGAGGCTCTTTCAATCATAACAGGGAGATTAAAACTCCCCAAAATACAAGCATTAACAACAGAGAGATCTGTGAGAACATATTAGAAAAGTCTATATAAGTTAACCTGGAGGACAGGTTTGTGCATGACTTAAAAGAACAGCTGCTGCTCTCCCTGCCTTCAGCATAAATTTTAGCTTTGCATTTCCATTTTTTAGTCTGTCGTGAAAATCACCAACTTGGAAGTAATTCTCTCCACCAGTAGAGTCTTGTTTTCTTGTATAGGAAGCCAGCAGAAACTACCACCACAGCTCATCTTGGCCAGTCAGCCAGAAACGACCCTGTTTCTTCCATCGTTGCCTTTTGAACAAGAAGAAATCTGTCTGGGAAAACATTCTGTCCTGATTTTCAAGTGGCCAGCAATAGACTCTTGCTATGCTGTTGCAGCATTTAATTATACTCCCTGTTGAGATGTGCACCTTTTCTTCTGGCCTGCATTTATAGTGCCTATTATACACTTGTCTGTGAAACAGGAGAGACTTCAGTTTTCAAATTTCTGCTGTCTCTGCCAGATAATTTACCCCTGAGCTTGTCTTTGATGAGCTAGACTGTCTTCAACAACAAGGCAGACTTTTTCAACCTATTAATCCACACACTGTTTTTTTTCTCCAAATCTAATTTTCCACTTCTTCCTCAAGCATTCAGTAACATAACTGGACATAATAGTTCTGCAGCTATTCCACTACTGCAATACTCATTATTTAATGCTGCTACGTGCACGTGGCACTCCCCTGTCCCACATGCAAGGATGCCATCAGCCCACTGGGCAGCAAAAAGTGGGTGCTCCTGGTCAGCCAATACCCCTGAGATACTGGCAATCCCCAATCTTTCTCCAAGCCCTTCTGGCAGCACAAGTGCCTCAGCCACAAGGCACAGGCTGCTCTATTTGCCTCCCTCTCTATGATCCTATTAAACATTTGTGCCTAGCTCAAAGGGCAATTCCAATTGCTCTGCAGCAACAACAGGCTCCCTTTGTGACTGCCAATCCCCAGCCTCTGTGCCACCTGCAGAAAATATTGTTCTTCTCCAACACACTGATGAAGTATTACCTTTCATATGGGCAAAATCTGATCTCTGAGGCCACAACAGCAATGCTCCATCTTTAGCACATTTGCTTATAGCTCTATTTTGACAGATAGAAGATAATTTCTGATTTATTAAATAATGCTCTACTGCATTTATGTTTAACAGGTCTTATACTGTCTTATACCTTAAGCTAGAGCACTATTAGCCTTCTCATTTCCCAGTCTGGGAAGCCAACTACACAGAAAGGGGAAGCAGCCTTCCCTTGAAGAGACAACTGCTCAGAGGCAAAACTGAGAAAAAATCCAATCCCCTGACTCTTGATTAATGACTGTACTCACCAGACAGTGTGACCTTTAGACCTTTCCAAAAAGTATCCATTTGTGGTAAAGAAATTAGGGAAATGAAAGGACCTTTCTGCATCAAAGGCTTCCTTTCAGCACTGATTGGAACAGAAAATATATCACTGCTTTGGCATAAAACACTGGAGAGAGAAGGGCCCACCTTGCAATCTGTTTATTTGCATATACAGGTCAGGAAGAGAAAATTCTCCCTTCTCTGTGTGCTGGACCTTCTTGAAAGGTTAATGATTATGTTTATCTAGAAGTTACACTTCATGAAAGGTTCCTCTGGGCCAATCTTTGACTTAAGTGCTTTCACAGAACACCCCACACAATGAATGCCATTCCACAAGCAGGTGCAAATAAAAAGCATTGACTTCAGGTTTCAAGCATGTTATCATGGGAAAGAAACAACCTATTTTGGGAAACAAGCAAAAGAGCTTAAAAGTCACATTTGGAAAAAGAATAGACAGAGAAATAACTAAAAATGACAAATGCTATAGTGAATCATTTAAGTGCAATACAGTAAAAATGAAAGGTTTTCCTTTATGCTTAAATGAGCAGGCAGTACTGGAAGCAAAGAATACACTTTTCCCCACGTACAATACAAGATTTGCTGTCACATGATGCCAGGGAGGTTAGACACAGACAGACTCCAAAGAAGATTAAACAAATCAGTGGGGGCCGGATCCATTAGCAATTATGAAGCAGGATGGCCCCAAATCCAGCTTTGGCTAAGAACAGTCCTTAACTGCTGACTGTCAAGAAAAGAAGGGACCCTTCCACACCCACCTTTTCTCTTGTCATTTTACTCCCACCACCTGCTATAGGAGCCCGGATCAATAGCTGCGAGGCAGGAAAGATGACCATTTTTGTTTCCACTGAACAATTAAGCTTTCTCAGAAGCACCAGAAATCCCGGGATAACCGATGGAAAACCGAACCTCCAGGAACTCGGCGAGCGTGAGCCGGGAGCGCCCTCTGGGGGTAGCAGGCGGGTGTGCTAAGGAAGCCCTGGTGAGCATCAGAGAACCCGCAGCCACCGCACAAAAAAGGAATGACATGCTCATGGCTGGCTGAATTCTCCTCCTCTTTGTCCTATCTCTCCCAAAGTAAGGCCTTTAAAATTTTAGAAGTTAAAAAAAAAAAAAAATACTTGCTTTGGGAAAAAGTCTTTCTTCTCCATTAATAGTGAGGGAGCAGTGTTGAGACAGGGATGCCTTGAGGTTACAATGATCACCTGACAAAGATAATTCATTGTGCACACCCCGTAACTTTGGTCCAAACATTCCCCAGTGCAGAAGCCTGGCTCTGGTGCTGCAGGAGGAAAGCTGGGAGGATGCCAAGTTCCAAAGGCCCTCACAAACCCACTCTGCACTCGCCAGTCCAAAGCTTTCCTCTGAGCACACCAGAGCATGAAAAGGACCTGCTCCTGCCCTGCTTTTGGCTGCCTGTCCCCTCCCCAGCTGGATTCCCATGGAACAGAAGAACGAAGCCACATGTGCTGCAAAAACATTCCCAGAGGGAGAGAACAGGAGAGGGCTCAGCTACCAGAGAGAACTAAACAGATGACATGGGGGCAAATTTCACACAAGACAGATTCAAGCAGACAAGGGAGCTTCTCTCTCTGCATGTGTCTCTGTCCCCAGGCCTGAAACAATGCTCGTGGTTTGGGTCATGCTGTGTTTAATTTCACGCCATTACCAAGGCACTGGGAGCAAGAGTCATAACCCTTCTGTTGCAACCAGAGGACAACATGTGTGTCATAAACATGGCTCCCCTTCTTCTCAGACTCAAATCAACACACAGGAGCACCTGCAGAAGCTACATACAGAAAATTAGGAAGAAAATTTTGAAGCTGCCTGTGTATCTGCACTAATGAGTCAGTTTAGGGAGTCACATTTTCTCAGCCAAAAACAAGAAGTGTGTGCAGTCACAGATAAACTTGAACCTAGAATAACAATTAACTACTTCCTAAAGAACAAGGATTATTTACAGAAATGATCTTACGTAAAGTGTCAGCACTACTGCTTTTAAGAACACTGCAGACAAATTCTAGACAAAAGGAAGTCAACAGATGCAATGAACTTTAACATTGCTGAAAGCAGGTATTTCCACTGCAGTTTTCAAGTCCAGTGAAGGCTGAAAAAATTACTCTGATGAAACAAAACATAGACAAAGCCCAACTCAAACACATCACACAAAGTCAGAGATTACCAACCATTCCTTCCAGCAGAAGGAAAGGATCTGGACATCACTTTGTGCACAGCTTACACACAGGACACAGCTCCTGGAAGCAGCACCAGTCCACAGCCATGTCCTGCCAGGTGCTGCTGGATTTTGTCCCCATGGCTCTCCTGTCACAGGAACCTCTCCAGCACATCACAAACAAACCCTCCACTGCCCACAGAGCTCCATTGCTGAATCTGCCCACAGAGCTCCATTCATTATAATAAACTTCTGGTCTTCTGTAATAAATGTGCTAAAAATGTGCCTTCATAGTAAGTTAAGTAAAAAACAAAAGAAGTTTTGCCAGAGACAAGGTTTGGGTTAAGCTCTTTACACTCCATTTTTGCACCAGGGTATGTTAAGTGGTTTCAAATGCACTCCAGTTTGGACCAGCAGAGATGCTTTTACCAAAATCAGGCTTGTGGGCTCAATTAACAACATTCTCAAGCAGTAGCCAGCCCAGCTTCCACTCCACACAACAGCCTTTGTTTTGAGCCTGGCACTGCAGAGGGACAGCTAAAGCACAGCTCCAGAGGAAGCCTCACCAGCAGATATTTTGATCTGCAGAACATAAAAGTTCTCCCTGATTTCATTGTTCCCATTGCATCCATGAACAAATTGGGATTTGAAGGTTGGAAATACCCTCTTGAATCATCCAGAGCAGAAATACTGTTGACAATAACAAAGCCAACCATTGCTGGCTTCAAGTGGCAAAATTATTCCTTGGAGCTCCATCTCCCAACTCAATCACCACAGAGTGATCAACCCAGACCAGGCAGAGAGCTCCCAACTTCTCTGGACACAAGTGTCAGCACTATGATTTAGGGCCCAGCAGATGCTCCATGAGGTGCTGCTGATGCCCCACACCAAACTAAGACTCTGGTTCTAAATATTCTTTCTCTCTCAGACTTGAGAGGATGTCTATGTTGTAGCTAAATGCTCTGGAATCCCCTCATGGACTTCAGTAGCACTATTTTCCTCAAAGGGCACAACAGAAGCACAGGCTGTCTTTGTCCTTAAAATTTTGTTTAACTTTTGCACATTACAACAGTCAAACAGTTGAAGAAATTACTATTAGACTGAAACAGGTTTAAGCTTCTGGGACTCATAAATGGACAGGAAGGTAAGAAGATCAATTCATCCCCAAAAGTTAACATAGGCTCCAAGAGAAAACAAATTCTCAGAAGGTAAAAAAACCCAAACCAATCCAAAACAAAAACAAACAAAAAAAACCCCTTGCAAATCCTAAACCCTCCTGAGGACTAGTATACAAAAAGTTTCCTTGCTAGGATGGCCCATGTGCTCAAAGTGAAAGCTAGGCTGTCAGGGCAAGTATCACCATGTAGATCTTAAACTCTTCCACAGCAGTAGGAATGCTGGGGAACACAGAGTTTTAACTTGGTCATGCATGGCTGTCCTTTGCATTCTTACGGCTGACAGTCACATTTAATTCCAGCCCAGTCAGAACTTACCCTTCAGTTTCCTGTATTTGTCCAGAGACCACCATGGAGCCATGAGAGAGATAATAGGTGTCACTTCCTACCAGCCAGGACAGAGACACTCAGGCTCTCTGGATTCCATTACTGCTTTCCTACTACTGCAGGGTTCTGCTGGCAACCTCTGGACAATGTGTAGATTCCTGTAGGCACTAAGCCACTGGGATATAGCAGTAGACGTTTTGAACTTCTTAGGAGTCCTTACTATAGCAGAACTAAGGAAAGCAAAGCCACATCCTTCCATCAATGGCCAATTCTGTGTAATTAAGGGGTACATCAGCTTGCAACATCCCTCCCTCTGAGGCAGAAGGCAAACACAAGCTTTGAATCACCCCCACTCTAAAAGAAGTGGTGATCTGATTTCCTCATCACTGCAGCCTCACAACATATAAGATGCCTTCACAGCAATGCCCTGATTGTATCGTGTAACTCACACATCCAAGCCTGCCCCCACCACATTCCCCACATTCCTACCTCTGTTTCAGGCCGTGGAATAAATACTGGGGGTCTCATCTTCAGGGTCAGGTCCTGGAAGTCCCACTCTCCAAGCACGTACTGCACTGGCATCCTGCAGCAGGCAAAGGGAACGTGAATGCTTTGGGACTGCCCTGGGAGACCAGAGGCGCTGTCATGCCGTGCTTACCTCACTGCTAACCACAACCCCTGCCCAGGGCCAGCAACTGCATGAGCAATGTGCATGTGCATGCTGAGGGAGCTCCCTTCCCACGGCCCAGTTTGTTACCAAGCACTGGGACTGGGAACTACAGGTCAGTCAGCCTCACCTCCACACTGGGGAAAGAGATGGAGCAAAGAGTCGGCGAGGCCGTGTCCAAACGTGCCAAGTGCAGGAAGGTGACTGGGAGCAGTCAGCATGGATTTACAAAGGGAAATCATTCCCGAGTGAGCAGATAGTCACCCATGACACAATGACCAGCATCAAAACCGTATCTTGACTTTCCCCACGGTTCTGACACTGTCTCCCATATCCTCATAGACAAGCTGATGCAGTACAGACTGGATAAATGAGGTGGGCTGGAAACTGACTGAACTTTCAGGCTTGGAAGATTTACTTCAGCAGCACAAGGCTCAGCTAAAGGCTGATTCCTAGTGGAGTACCCCAGGATTAATATCCTGTAACACCTTAATGGTCTGGGTGAAGGGACAGAGCACCCTTGGCATGCCTGCAGTAACAGAGAATTAATTGGGAGGAGTAATTAAGAGACCAGATGGATGTGTAACTTTTCAGAGATCTCTGGAGAAATGGGCTGACAGGAATCTTATAAAATCCAGCAAGGAATAATATGAAATCATATAAACTGGGGAGGAATAACCCCATGCACCAATACAGGCTGGGGCCTGACCAACTGGACAGTGGTCTTGCAGGTGGACAAGTTGTGCCTCTCACTTGAATCACCATAAGAGACCACCACAGCACAGTTACCTGACATCTGAGCTGTCCTCCCTCTCCTGGCTGCTTTTAGGCTGAAGGAAAGCCCTCCAAAGGAACAGGTACCTGAGGATGCTCCTACCTTTGTAGGCGCTTGTGGCTCAGCTCCTGGATTTTCTCCTGCTGCAGTGCTGTAAGTGGAGTGTGGAGGCTTTTGGAATCCAGGCTCTGAAACTGAAGACAAAGTCACTTTAAAACCTGCCCACCTGTGTCAGATGTTACCTGGCATCATTGGCTGGAGACAGACAAATGACACGTCTCACCCAGGGTCACTGACAATCAGCATTTCATTCTTCAGAGCTTCTTTTTATAGGGATTTGAATTTCCTGGGCTTGGATGGCTGATTGGCTGGGATCTCTGCACTACCCAGATCTCTGGCCAGTGATGTTTGTGCATCCAGGGTTGAATGGGGCTGCCTGAGGTCTCTGTTTCTATCTCTGTTTCTATCCTGTCATCACCTTATCCATGGACTTGTGCACTTCTGAACTAGGCCAGCCAAACTGGATTTATGCTACGGCCAGATTTATCTTGTCCAGCTACAGACCGGCTGTACTGTGACAGGAGGGTCCTCTGCCACCCTGCCAAGGACATCCTGCAGGGTGATACAGGATGCTGACAAACACAACTGCCTGGGAGTGCTGGAAACCAGCTGGAGAGCAATCAGAAGAACCTATCTGAACGTTTAGAAACACAGCTTTACAACTGTTCTTCTGCTGCTTCTTGGGGTTCACAAGAATAATTAAAAATAAGAATCATTTCATCATGCAAGTCAGGGTGGATGTTTGTGTTACACTTCAGTGTCTGCAGAAGAGAGCATTTAAGAGACCCCTGAGTGTTCTACTGGCAATAATTAACTACCCCTCATCCTCTCTGCCATCTAAGGGAGGGTAAGCTGTTCTACTCCCTCTAAATGAGATAAAAAGGTAAGAGATTCAATCAAAATGAAAAACTGAGAAGCACACACAGACCTTATTCTTTTCCTATTACTTAACTGTTTTTGCTCCCAGGACAAATGACACAATGTATTGACTGGATTCTTGTGCTTCAGGGATCCCATTTGTCTCAAACACCTTCTGCCAATAGCTGACCACATCGGTGGCAGTCACGAGCCCAGGCCTTGCACTGCAGCTCTTCCTCAGAAACAACTGCTTTGGACTGAGGACAGCACCTTTACTTGGAGTCCCTTGCCCTGGCACACGCTGAGGTGGGAGGCTCAACAACTTCCTGAGCAGTGGATGGATGAGGCCTCTCATTGTGGTGAAGTTTCTGGCTTCCACAGGTGTTCCTCGTTGCCACCTGCTGATTTGTCAGTGCTGAGATTCACCTGGTGCTACCACAAGCCACTGGCTAAGCACCAGCTGACCACAGTCAGTGGGTTCTCCACAGGGCAGCATTTGCAGCTCTTCTAGACTAGAAAACAAGGCAAGAGAAAAGTGTGAATTCCTCGGGCTACTAAACAACAGGTTCCCCTGTGACAGAATGCAACTGCTTGCCCTAATCCCAGCCCACAAGCACAAAACCAATTCCTCACACCAGTAACAAAGGACTCCCCCCAAAAAGATTCACGTGACAGTCAACCAGCTAAGCCACTACAACTCCTTCTCCCCAGAGCAACCCAGCTCCAGAGGGCAGAGGCCAGCCCGTGCCCATGGCAGGACAGAAGTGAGCTGCCCACACACAGGCACAGCTCTTCTGCCTGTCCTTGGTCCCAGAAAGCCACTGACACACCAACCTTCAGCTCCAGTCCTTGGATCTCCACCCCACAGGTGGGTCACCCTGGTTTCCCTGTAGGAAGACCTTCAGTCTCTTCTAGATTATTTCTTTTAGTCCTCTTTCTGTTCATAAACCACAGGTTGGAGGTTGGCAGGGACACTCACAGAAGACCTCGACTTCATAGATCAGACTTCAAGGGTCTGTCATACTGTCACCATCCCCAGAGGGCAAACAAGGGGGCACAGAGCCAGAGCTGAACTGCTAAGAGCAGAGGAAGGAGAAAACATCTCGACGTACTAGAGGGAAGAGAAACACTTGAAAGATGGAAAGGCCAGAAAGGGCAAACCCTGCTAGAGGGAAGTCGGTCTCTTAAAGGAGAGAAGAGGCAGAGCCAGGCAGAGAGGGAATAAAAACAAACAAGATGACTGCAGGAGACAAAGGAAATGAAACTTTACAAAACAGCTGCTGCATATCACACTTGGAACCGTGTGAGACAAACAGAACAACCACCACATTTTCCTGCTGTGATCCATGAGAAATAAGGGCCCCTCTCCTTTCTGAGTCACAGTCCCTGGAGCAATTATGGGTTTTCCCCTGAGCAGTCATTGCCACTCCTCTATTGATGGCTGCTTTTCAACACTGTCTCAGAGAGACAACCTCCTCTACTCCAATTTCACCAAAACATCACCACACAAACAACTAAATACCTCTCCTGAGCAGCTGGTAGCTGCCCCCTAGCAATGCTGCTGCAGGAAGAGCTGGAAAAACCAACTTGGCTCCAGCCTGGCAGATGCTGGCACCACAGTCCTACTCCTGCTGCACAGGGAAACCCTGGAACAGTCAGGCCTCCACTGCCTTCCTCTGGATAATCAACACAGCTCAGGGGAGCAGCAGAAGGTCTGCTGCAAAGATCTCCAGACTGTCTTACCTGCTACCTCCTGGCAAAGGGGTGGATGCTCTAAGAGCCCAGGGATGCCCTTTTTACCATCTGCAGTACTCTCAGCAGAGAGACAAACAGCCCCCATGAAAGCCTGCATTTATGTAAAGTCTGTCAGCTACATTATTTACTTGGGAAGCTTTCCCACATCAACCTTGTTTACTGCTACAAGAGAAACATAAGAATAAAACATTAACAACCATTACTTTCTAAGGGAGGCAGAGAAGACTTTGGCCGTGGTTGAAACAATTTGCACAGAATCACAGAATGCTGGGGTTAGAAGGGACCTTTGGAGATGATCCAGTCCAACTTACCAACCAAGGAAGATGACACAGGAACATGGCCAGGTGGGTTTAGCCATCTCCAGAGAGGGAGACTCCCTGAGCCTCCTGAGCAGCCTATTCCAGTGCCCCACCACCCTCAGTGTAAAAAAGTTTTTCCTAATGTTGAGGTGAAACTTCTTGTGTTTTACTTTATGGCCATTACTCCACATCCTGCTGGTGAGCATCACCCTCTTGACAACCTCCTTTGACATATTTACATGCATTAATGAGATCTCCTCTCACTTTTCTCTGGACTCAGGCCCAACTCCTGCAGTCTCTCATAGGACACATACACCAGACCCTTCATCATCTTTGTTGCCCTCTGCTGGACCCTCTTCAGTGGCTCCTTGTCACTCTTATTAAAGGACACCAACTACTGACGTGAAGTCCCTGCATGTTACTTCTTGGTACAAACACCTGTCTGCACACAGGTAGGAAGCAGATTTCCCTCTGCAGTTCCGTGGTTTGGTCCTTTCAGCCCCAGCTCCCACTCCCTGTAGCCTCACACAGGTGCACAGACAGCTGTGGAAAGGCCCAGCCACTCGCACTGTCGGCCCTGCCCCACTCACAGGCTTCAGCAAGGGCTGGAGCTGGCACTGCCCAAGTCCCGTTCCAGCTGCCGCCAGTGTCCGGCTGAGCCAGCGCCGCACAGCCCCGCGGCCACACAGGGGAGGGCAGCCAGGAACTGCCGGCCCGCGGCGGTGAACGAGCCACACCAACAGCGCCGGGACCGAAGGCTGCTCCTCTTCCAGCCTCTCAGCTTTCCCTGCACATGCAACACCATGAGCACGGTCGGGGGCTCCCTTCGCCTGAGGGGCGAGAGTGGGCCCCGGGCTGCTCTGAGGCGAGCGCGCGCACAGCGACGCCTCACCTCACGGCTCACGGCACGGCCGGGGGTACAGCCTGCTCCCTCGGAGGCTGNCGTGCCGCGCCGCGGGGGTGTCCGACTGCGCCGTCCCGTCCCTCCTGCAGGGCTGCTGCGGCCTCTCGGGGGCTGCCCCGGCCGTGTCCCGGGCGGGCCCGCGGAGCGGCGGCAGCGCCCGCGGCTGAGCCGGCTGTGAGCCTGTGGCTGAGCCGGCGCCGCCGGGGCAGGGGGAAGGGCCCCGTAACCCGTTATCCGCCTGGAAAGTTCACTTCGGGATGGGGAAGGAGGGAGTTCCCTCAGGGATGGAGCCCGCGGGCAGCGGTGGGGTGGCACTGCCCGCGCGGGGACCGGGCGGTCGCTGCTGTGCCAGCGTGTGTCGGAGCGGGGTCAGAGGAGCCGTGACATTGCTGGGGAGGATCCCCGCGCCTGGAGCAGGGTGCGACGGGACCGTGCTCCTCTCGGACGGCGGGAGGGTGACAGCTGGGGAGCTCCGGGGCAGCGGGCACACACGGTCGGGGCTTCCCCG